>JAHZNH010002143.1:0-14791 GCA_027744355.1 Tyrannoseira gladiata | reverse complement strand
CGAATGCGGCATCCATGATGTAGAAGAATACTCCGAAGTAGTCGGTCTCATCCTCCTTGAGGAGCTGGATGAGCATGAAGACGTCGCTCACAAACTGGCCGTAATTTATCCCCTCGGGGATCCCCATCACCTTCCCGATCCATTGGTTGTGGAACTGGGCGCTAATCATGATTTTCTTGTAGTCATCAATCAACCCGTGAATGTTGTATTCGGTGCCGGGGGCAACAACCTGAGTACTCACGAGGTCTCTGGAGGAGGGGATAAGTTTGTAGTGTATCTTGGAAACGCTTGTGGCGTCGCCGTGCGAGATTCCATGGTGATGGTGCCTCTTCCGTGTGGTGATGATGGATCCCAGTGTTTTGTTCATTTCCTCTAATATATGTTGATAAGAGCACGCGTACGATTCAGCAAGGACCATGGTAAAGGCCTGGTAGGCATACCCATGACACATGAAGAGGCATTCGTGGATGCAGAAAATCACTCGGAGAGGAAACGTATCCCCAGGAACGATGGCGTAAGTGTTGAGCGCGTACTTGGGAGTGGTGAAGAATTGCACGGCCAACGCAAAAGTTCCGATGATGCAGACGCCCCCGTAAATGACAAAATTGATGCGATCAGTCCTCGTAATTTTGGAGGCAGCCTTGGATGGTCTCCCCAATTTCCGGTAGATCTCTTCCTGTAACTCCCACTGCCGGTAGAGGTTCTCCCACATGGGGTACTTGAAAAACCAGACCATGCACTCGATGAAGACGTGCCAGTACATGAGGAGCCAGTCCCAAACTATAAAAGTAAATTAATAATTAGATATTTCATATAATTATGTCATTTTAAATATTGGTTACTTTATTAATTCGTAAGAACTTACTCGACATCTGATCTAGGAAGTGGACAGGCACGCCCAGGAGCCCGTGGTAGGTTAAAACATGGTAGATGAACTTGGTGGCGTTATTACACCACAAGGTCCAGAAGAGGATTGTCCCCACACGTGCCTTCCGAATCACGTAACGACCATCCTTATCAATGTCCACGTAGTAGCGGCACACCCCAAACCTGGCCAGGGTGTGCCACATATTCCGCTGGAAATTTGTGAAAGATTCCACCATCTTTCCAGAAAACTCCTTTCTAAAAAAACCCAAGACAGATCCACAAGTCAATGAAAGGTCTTTGAAAGCATGAATGGGGCAATGTAGGACTATCCCAAGATTCATGGCATCTTTATATACGCGCTTTCCAAGGTTTCATTTTCCATTGCAGCCGAATTAACTTTGTCAACAAACTAATTTTTCAATTAAAAATCTTTAAAAAAAGTGTACACGAACCTCAGATCTGGCGCTTTTAAGTTACGAATTCCACGAACGTCTACACTTATTTCTAAGAAGTATTTCTTCAGTTCCAGATACTGCTGCTGGGGGTTCTTCCGTCCCTTTGGTAATTTCCACACTGGCGCTGTTTCTTAAACTGTGAATGATTTTTTGCTTATATTCGGAGCGAGGGTCCAATGATTTCCCCCTAATTATTGAGAATGCAGATATGACATATTTTTCAAGTCGTTCTTCGTCAAATTATCAATGAATTATTCAGAGGCTAGACACACTTCAGGCTTGTAATTAAACAATTTTGTTGAAACATTTTTTTCTCTTGTCGCCTCTTCAATGTTGAGGACGTCAATTTCACCCCAGGCACGTGAGTCATAGTCAACAATTAATGACTTAATCAATCGAATTCACTTCACCAGCAATTTGAAAAAATGATGACTTTTGTCGTATTATTGTTTTCAAGACTCTGTAATATCTGTAGGTAAATAGGTATAAATAAACTGCTGCCAAAAATGCCCATGTATATCTAATTCCCTTTAAATTGTGATGAATGGCGGGCAGTTTGTTTAGAAAAGCATACTTAATTTCTTCGGACAAACAACTAACATAAGATGGAAAATTACAAACTTGAGAAAACAATGCAATTTCAAAATAGCAATGAAATGGATTTTTCTTGTAAAATTCTCCCATCATTTTTATCAAAATTGTACCTTTCAGGTTGAAATACCAGATTGGAGAAAAGTGCTTTCACATCCACTGGAAATATTTCATGAGATTGCGTGCTTCATAATGCAATTAATGCGATGTGAAAAAGGTTGACATTTTCGACTTGAGAGTGACACTGTTTTTAATTTGTCATGGAGGTAGTCACTGACCATTCCAAAGATTGGATGAACCACCAAAGTCATTGATTTTGTGATTCAGTATTCCTGTTATCCTGGTGGCCACCCTGGGAGTTCTCATTCGATTCCCGGAGATTTACACGAAGAAGCAAGAAACTGTAGGCATAAAATGAATGAAAAAAGTGGAATATGGTTAATTCCAAATAGAATGGTTACAGAATTATTTCAAAACCTGAACAAAATTAAGAAACATGTTTCGTGTAGTCAGTCTAGAAAAATTAAGAGGAATATCGGCGCCTACTCACATTCGAAAATGTTGGTCATTGAGCAAATGATAACCAATTAATGTCTGGACTCTAGAGTGCACGAATGAAGAAAATGTTGGGCAAGTCATCGGGTTCTCCATCCAGTAATAACTGGATTTGTGCGTGATCCTCCTCTTCGTTCCAAGTGACATTGGTCGAAAAGAGGTGACATTTCACCAAGGAAAGGACGTTGTTCCGGCAGAAACTAGTTTAAAATACCTGATCACAGAAATTATGCCACCAAAATCGGGTTCGGTGGGGTATTCCAAAATATTTAATTGAGGGGTTTCAGCAATAAGTAATGTGAGTGTTGGGATGTCACCTTCAAGTCAAGATATTTAATTTCTGAAGTAAAGTTCTCGTGTTACCCCATACCTGGTACTTGAGCCAAGAAAACGTCTACTTGAGCCAAAATCAACCGTAAAGACTTTCACTTGCAAATAAAAAATTGATTTTATTCGTACAATCTATGTTGAACATCGTTTCAATAACTTAAAATGTACAAAACAGGCTAAAGTCTACAATATAAAGTACATTATGTTTAACATTAAAGTTTGCGTCGGGGTATAAAAAATCTCCTTCGCGAATGAAAGCTTATCGATTAAAATCTCTGTTTTTCTTATTAAGTCTACGATTTTCAAAGTAAATATATTTACAAAAGGCAATTTAAAAAAATTAAACAACATGTTCTTCTTCCTCCTCCTTTCAATCGCAACCACGTGCAAATGGCAGATCATTTTTACTTTCCATTAGTTTAAATTGCATTGCAACGTTTTCATTGCATTATTTTCCCGTATTTCCGCCAAAGTAGAATTAGATAAAATGAAATTCCTTCCTGTGTGAGGTCCAAGTCCGTCCCAAGTCAAAAACAGGATTTAAAAAAGGTTGAAAAGGGCATTTTTACTACATAGTATGTAAATCCGTTCCCAGCAGCAGCAAAGAGTAAGTTGAGCAATAGACAAATGCTTTAATAATCCTTCATCCGTGCGTCCTTCTTCCCTTCGTGGAGTTAGTCATTTGATACGCCTGGATAAAGGGAAATGGTGGGGGCTCGGTCTGCTTGCTTGCATACTTGGGCCTGCACACGCATCCACTCTCCACGAGTACGTAGTCTTGTCCTTTTTTGAAGAAATGAAAATAAGAGGATTTTCGGGTTCATTGCAGTTCATCGTCATGAATGAATCATAAAAAAGGAGAATGGCAATGATGCCAATGATGAATAATAAATAATGGGATAATAAAAAGTTTTTTAAGCAGGTTGAAAACAGTCCTAATTTTAGAGAAAAGGGAGAAATGTTTTTTATTCTGAGGAAATTAACTTATCTAGGTTAAAAAAACAAACCCCTAAAGATCCCGTTACCTAGCCTAAAAATACACCTGAGCTGAATGGATAGAAGTGGTGACCGACTTACTTGCACACTTGGAAGACGACCTGCTGCAACAGGTCTGGGAACTTTTGAACAATGGTTACAGGTTGTCCAGACGTCAACGAGATGCCATAAAGTGGGGCAGTTGTGTTATAGGTGGATGGACAAAGTCTGGAGGGTACACAACCTCCATCACTGGGTGGACTGGTGGGTTCCCCCTCCATGCCTTGGGATGGTGGTGGTGGCGGTGGGGTAGTCGTCGTTCCGGGTGAATTCGTTGTCGCAGCAGCGCCATCAACGTCGCGATGGTATTGGTAATGTTGGTACGGGTTACCGGAATTTGGACTGTCATTCACACGCTTATTTCCCCTTCCCCTGATGGTGTAGGCTTGGCCTTGCCTATTTGTTGACATGGTGCGACCTTGCCTCTTGGCGGACTTCCCGTCACCATTCTCGCTATCTGAAGGATGACTGTGATGATGTCCATGGTGGAGGTGGTTGTGACTCAAGGAGCCGAAGAAGCTATTCATGCCGCGACCAAACTCCTGCGCTTCAAAACTCTTCAGGAGGATCTGTCTCGTAGTCTCGGGATTTATCAGGCCGATATCTGCTCCCCCGAATTCCTCAGCGAACATTGTGCGGGGATTCCTTTGTTTTGACGCGATTTTGGACGCCAGATCCCTTCAAAACAAATTAATGATGATACATTAAATTCAGTTGCATGCTAGCTTTTTTCTGGTTCCTCATAAGCATCACTCAGAGAACACTTCATGTCATGCTAATTAAGTATTAGTTTCAAATGACTTACCAAGGGTAGGGATTCCCATCAGGCCCCACTGCCTTCGGATCTGCGAGGGCATCTCCCCACACATATTTCAGCATCCCCTTCCCATTAAAATCTACATTATCTGAAGTGGGCACTACATTCTCCGCATTTGATCTTGATCTTAGAGATATCACAGATTGAACAAGAAGAAGTAAACTCAATAAAATGTTCCTAACAAGGCTCTGAGAATATACACTTCTGGACATCCTCCTCCCACCACCTCCACTACTGCACACATTTAAAAGCTCCATTTTTTTACTGTGAGATGTCCGATTCAGAAAAAAGTCCGGTCAAACTTCGTCGTTGAATATAAACAACTCACACTGTGATACTATTGCATGTGCGCATGCGTGAAAAACGAAGTTTGACTTGTTCAGCTGCCAACCAACGCAAAGCACAACACTGGTTTGCTTCTACTTCCAACTCAAGTTACCCCAGTTTCTCGAAGAAAAATTTCGGTTTGATCGGATTTACACAATCAAAAATTATAATTTGCAATATTTTCTTCTCAATAATTCTTCTTCTTGTACAGTGGCACTTTTATCTTGATTAGCTGTCAGCACTATCACAAAATCTGCATTCGTATCTAGTAGTTCTCGTCACTTGTTCAGGAACACGTCAGTCAGCCAGCAGTCCATTCTTTTCTCGGGTTGACTGAATCAGAATGAAAAACTCCCCTCAAAATATTTTCCTCCGAGTCTAATTGTCTGGCGAAGAAATCATCACCCAGCATGCAGTCACTCACTTCACGGGATTTTTCAGGAAGATAAAAAGACAAGGTGGCAAACAAATGGTGTATCTAGTAGTAGTAGTGGTGGTGATGATATCTTGTCGTCTAAATATCCTTCCTCCTCGTATCACATGAAAATTCCTCCTTTTTTCTAATTCTGAAGGAGTTAAAGTCAGAGAGGAGCCTCAACCAAAACCGTGCCAGGTGTTCCTTTTGTTCTCGAATTTAAAAATTCTTTCTTAAGTCATTTTCTTCAGCTCAAGAAGAGTTACAGTAAAGATCCATTCACACTCTCAGAAAAGGGCTACTACTTCTACTACTTCCTCAAAATCTCTGAATCGGAATCCCAATCTTCAACAACTGTAACACAGCAGCAGCCTCAGCGAGCCAAACAACTGTTGTGACATCCCTTGTCGATCCAACAATGAAGTAACAAAGAGGAAGGAAGAGGCTGCAGACTACAAACCAAAATTTTATATGGATTTTTTTTCACCTCAGGTAAATCACCTTTTTTCCACTGAGAGCACCAAGAAAATTGGAAGGAGATGAGGAAGGGATGAGTAACAGGTATGAAGTCAAAGTCGAATCAGAAGAGAGATAATCTGCTGCGCCAGCAACTGTCACTTTCCTTCCTTTTAAGACTTAAGAAGAGGAAACCGTAAATACACTTCACACTTTACTACTTAGATACTTATTTTTATTATATGGTAATGCAATGCAATGCTATGTAATGCGATCCAACTCAATCCAATTCAATCCTATCCAATGGCAGGGCTAGAATAATTTTAAGGAGGAAGGGGATGCACCATGATGCTCATGATCATGATGATCGTCAATTTCGATTCTGATATGGTTTCCTCAAACCTAAAAATGCATCTGAGTCTAAAAGTCTGAAGAATTATTTTTGAAGCCTTTTCTTTCCCCTATCCTCACTCCTTCTCAGAAAGAGGGGGCCTTATCCATCTGCTAAGTACATGGATTGCATTGCCTTACACAGAGATGATGATATTGATGATGATGATACCATTTATATTTTTTTATTGTTTGTTGTTTCGTACCTGCTCAATTCACCTGCACATGATGATAAGCCAGACCTGAAGGAGATACGATTCTGAATAAAATCGTGGGCCTTAAGTTACTTGGATTAGACTTATTGTTCTTAGGTTTGATCTTATTTTCCCTCCTGCTCATGAAAATGATACAAATATATTTTCCCTATGTCGTAAATTGAATTACTATCATTATTACATTAGTACATATTTTCCCCTGTAGAAAAAGTTTATTGTTTCTGGGAGGCTGAATTTAACGCCTTTTGAAAATTTGAATAAAAATTACAGTAATCATAATCAGGAATGAGTAGTGGCCGAAATGAACTGAAGAATTCTACGCAATTTTATTCGTGCAACAACTTCTCGGGACTGATTGTGAATGCAAACAAATGTATGGACTGCAACGTAAGTATCTATCTATTGAAAAATACAATTTATTGTATTACTTATTATTGTACTGAAGTTATATCTCAAGTGATATATGAAAAAATAGGTATTGTAATCAAATATTTCAGATCTAAAAATGGATTCTTTTTTTATTTTTAGGATTCTCCTATCCACTAGATTAAGCGGTCCGTGCGTAAGTTCTAGTGTAGTACGTACCTTCTTGTAGCGCCTTTTTGAAAACAATGAAGTTGGATTTTCTTCGAAGCAAATAGTGCTTTCTTCCAATACCAGATATTAAAATACTAGTGGAGCAATCGCATCCTTACAATTCTACAATTCTACCTTGGCCTTTAAGATGAAGAGTCGGACTCCTGAGAAAGATGGGATGTGAAGGGCAGAATGAAAAAAAAACCGAGATTTTTAGCTGAAGCTGTTACGCTACAATTGCAATTGCGGATTTTTTATTAGCTCTTAAAGCGTCTCTCACCTGAATATTTTTTTTGTCGAATTGTTTGGCGTGGTGGTGCAAAATGTGTGTGTGTGTGGTGTGGTTACACCTCTTTTCTGCTTCTTAACTCTAGCATCTCGCTCTCGAGCGTGGTATTTAAAAAAATGAAAAGCCTTCAGACCTGAGTCAGAAGGCAGTCTTACCAGTCCTTATTACGTGCTCATCTCTCCATCATGAATGAAGGGAACGGCGGAGGGGAAAATGTGGGTAAGAAGGTATATCGGTATGTGATGCGATGATGAGCCTCGAGAGATGGTGATGATGATGTTATGCATAAAGTGTGCAAAAAACGCATGTGTATATGCGTACTACTCCTAAGTACTAGTACGGTGCAATTACAGCAAGCAGAGCATGACAGTATAACACTAGTGCATAAAATCAAAATCATCTACAAATTTCTCGAATTGTAATTATTGTTAAACCTATCTATCTAATCCTTTCCCCAGAGCCAAAGCCAAGGCCAAAGCATGAACAATACAGTAGCACTCGCCCAATAAATGTATGTATGCGCCATTAAAAAATTGAGATTATTGCCAAGAACTTCATCGATTAGATCCAGATCGACAATCACCACCATCCCCTCCCCCTTCTGTTCACGGGTTCAGGTGAAAATCTATGGTTTCATGAATGCTTTATTCCTCAGACTCGAAATTATTATTAGAATCTTCCCTACGCTGCGATTATTTCATGACGCGGACGTGCTCAAGAATCAAGACGTTGAGCCAGACGAACGAAATTCCAATCCCGAAATTAGATTTGCATCTACAACAAATCTTCTCTACAACACATGCAACACGAGTGGGTTCAGTTATGTTTGCTTGTAAATAAAGATGCTGATAATCTCCGCGAAATTGATGAATGCGCATGTCTTCATGTTGACGTTACGTCTTCACTCATTAAAACTTCTTTTTTTGAATCAGTATAGCTAATAATCGCATCTCTTCCTTTCATGCAACCCAACAGCAGCGCAGCGGTATTATGGAGTTGCGGTAAAAAATGAAGAAATCAAGCAGTCAGCGAGTCAGTGGGAAACCACGACTTTTCGGGGAAGAAGATGATGAGCCATAAGAGCCCCTTTTCGGAGAAAGGTATTGTGGTCTCAGTGAAGAAGATGAAGAACAAAAGACACACGATAAGAATCACACTTGACTTGACTTCATCATCGGGGTAAGTACCTCTATGTCCCTTCTTTTGTGCAATTAATTGCTCTACGTCTCAAGTGACATATGCCGATAGATAGATGCCTGATGCAATCAATAACAATTCATTTTAGTCAATTTGCATTCCGAAGTAGACTTGAAGTAATAAAAAATACCCTTTGCAATTATCACCAGAAGATCAAAATCACGGATCATCTCCCTTCACGGGGTCACTTGAGACGCACCAGTCACGAGTTCTATTCATTGCCCGGGGTAATGAATACTGAAGATAATGATGCCCAACTAATTACCTGCATTCTCATTCTCATCATCATTATTATTATTTACCAGTAGTGTACCCGTACACAAGGTCAACGTTTTCCCAGAGGACCGCGGATCCCACGGCGTACTTACTCTAAAGTAATCCTTCATGGGAACTCCTTGAGGTGACAAAGATAAATTTACCGAAAGGACGGATTAAGAAGTCCTACTAATTCTACTGCGTCAAACAACATGAGTCCGATAAGAACACAAAAGATAATGCACATTTCGCGTTACTCAACATGCAATTTGGCAGTCGCGACTGTGACATGATCACCATCATGATCGTCATCATCTTCATCTTCCTCCCCATTCCGTAATACCGGTCTCGCTTAAAGAAAGCCGGCGAAAAAAAAATCCGTGTTTGTTGTTGCCGTTCTTCTCCTGTCATTACGCAGATTTCATCTGAGCTAGGATCTCGTGAATGAGATAAGACTAAAACTGGGGAATGCAATAATAATAGTATCGTGATAGGTAGTATTTGTACCTATAACACAGTTTTAAATTGCCTTCAAATCACTATTGAAAAAAACGCATGTGGTATAAATAAAATTATCCTGGTTTGGTTTACTAGTCTGGTTAATCTCAATACTTAATCCGTCTTCATCTGAAAATTGAGGAGAAGAGGACAGGACAAGTGCTCCTCAAACTGAAACTTGACATGACGGATTAGTCTCAAAAGCATCAGAAGATTTCTTGTTGGGAATGGCGATGCAATTATGATTTTTACTGTCGTGAAGATGATGTGATGATCGTTCTCGGGCACTTTGCAGTCTTTTCTGGTATCTTATCTCCTCATGTAAGTGCATGGTAATCATAATGTGCAATTTCACGTTTTTATCTCACCATCTAAAAAAAGTCGCATTGTTGTTGCACATTTTTTTTCCTCGAGAGAGGAATTTAATTCGAATGCATGCATAACATCATATAACCCTTAGAGGGCTCAGTCAGTCAGTCAGTTAGTTAGATTTGGGATGAGCACGAGGAAGCCGTAAATGCAAATGGATAAAAAAAAAGCTTTCAAGATCATGATGATCATGTTCATGATGACGGTGACAAGTTCTACAGAAGAAGGGAAAATGAATGGAGGAAAAAAAGGAATCCTTTGAGGGGTTTTGGTTTTGTTTTTCTTTGCAGTCCTCTTCTCAATTCAATGTCACACTCATGATAATTGCGTTCGAGTTTCGGAGGAGAATGAAAGAATTGGTGATTGTGAGTATGAGAGTGGGTAGCAGTAGTATAAGTATCATCACCGTATCATCATCACTATCACCACCGCCGACGGAAAAGTATTTTTACGTGTTTTGGAGCACTGCTAGAAGATGTGATGCGTCAGTCGTAAAAAAAATCACAAGGGAAGCACTCGACATGTACGTTGGGCTCATAGTTAGGGATAGTCAATATTTTTATGATATTTACTTTGAGATCCTTGTATTTTAGTCGAGCAAAAATGTGTTGAAGTTACTGAATGTGTCACACTTGAATAATTTGAATCCATAATGATGCCATGGGCAAAAACGCAATCAACTCAAATTGAGTCAGCCATCACTTCCGGTGTTTACCTTCTAGAAGTATTTCTGGCAGTGGGGAAAAAGGAAAAAAATATTGGGGTTAATGTGAGTGAATGCAAATGACATGGCATGATTTTCTGCGTAAAAGATAGGCAAATGGTCGGGAGGATAAAAAAAACATCTTCCTCAAAATATGTTTTTTAATAGTTCGTATTCACATTTCACTAAAAATCTTAAAACCATGATAGCCTCACTTAGCTAGGATGAATACGCAATTTAGGAATCACGGCAGCGGAAAAAGGATCTAAAATTGAAAAATGAGGATGATGGATTTGCTCTTGTATGAAATTCGGATTAGTAGCATAAATAAATGCATATATAGTTAATTGCCTTTGCGTGAACAGCAATTTGCTAGATTTTAGTGGAGGAGGATATAATGACGATCTAGTTGTTTACTCAAAAAGGGAAATTGAATTGGGGATGGGGAGGAGGGTTTAAATGCATAAATAATTATTAAAATAATTATTACTGCAATATGCTAAATAGCTAGGAGCTATAAGTAGGTACCTGAGTAGTTTTTAATGGTTAAGGTCGGAAAATGTCTGGCTGGGGCAAAATGAGACAGTGGTTGCATATGACGAACATTACAGATATCAGTTCTTTTGCGTGACACGATTTAGGCCTCAAGTTTCAATCTTATTTATTAGGGTCATGTCCGAGAAAGAAAATATTTGTAGTTTTCCATTAAATCGAAACAATTTTTGAGCTAACATGAAAAATATCATAACTATATTCAGTCCAACTACTTATGCTTTTCTCCCCTGACCTTGCTTTTCATCTAATTCTTACACGATCCAATAATTCATGATATCATTCCGTATATAATTCGATCGTGATCATTTTTTTGTACATCTGAGACAAAAAAGTACGCAAGAAAGATCCTTCACCAATTTCACGAAGACAATGTATCATTTCGATTTGATTTGATACGACACGATACGATTGTGATTGTGTTTTAAGCGAGAGAGACCAAAGACCAACACAGTAAATCCAATATCAAATCAAATGAATTTGATTCAGCTCCTCCACTATTTTTAATTCACCATCTTTCCCTCCCATTCCTTCATTCTCATCCTCCTCCTCTCTCAAAGTCGATCGGACTGCCGTATACATATGCCATGCCAGAAACTTAACTGTACACTTAAGGTTGTGTTGCCCACATTTCTCCTTATCATCCCATTCATTCGGATAAGCTGCATCGGTTCTGTTATGATGCGCGATTGCATCAGCGAAGAAGAACCAACATTATCAAATCAAAGCTGGTTTTTTATTTACTCATTTATCCACCCAACATCCAACCCGCCTAAAAATATCCACTTTAATTCTTCCTGGGTCTCCCTTCATAAAAGAAAATGATAGAAATGCCGCATCCACATTTTTTTGTTCAGACTGACCAAGAAGAAATTAGGATTGGTGATCCGTGACCGTGATTGATAAAGACCAAAAACCGCCATGAATTATTTGGCGGAGGAGAAAATTGAGTAAGCTGTAATCTTTCACAGAAGCTCATTTTCATCTCACCCCGTATCCTTTTATGGCATAACGCTTTTAGCTCTTAAGAGGCTCAAGTCAAGGTGAAGACCTTACACTTCCTCAATGAAACAATCACAGTTAAGTACAATTAACCCAAAAAACAAAGTCTCGAGAGTGAATAAATACTTCAGTTTCATTAGTAATGTCACTTGATACCAAGCTTTAGTAAGTTCGTCCTTTAATCCCCAAATCCACTCCATTTAGGAAACGAACCTTATCGCTTGACGCATATAATAATCTATTCCCTTTTTATGTAGATTACATCCCCATTTCCTGATCCTTATCCTTTTGAAAGCTATTGTACCACCTGTATCTGACAGTACAGAACAAAGATGTTTCCACGCACTAACTCATTTTCTAAAAGGATGAGCATTGAGCATGATGATGCGCAAGGAAAATGCATAAAAAAGTGCCTTAATTAGATTATTAGAATAAGACCAGAGCCAAAGTCAAGACCAAGGCGTGTAAAAACTATTCTCTTGGAAAATAACCGCATGCATCTTAACTTATTCTGAAAAAAAATGAGAGCCTTTGGCCGTGCCCACGTTCGCGATTTTTTTGAGGAAATGAAATAAAAGAGAGAGTGAAAATTGAGCAATAAAAATGTAAACTTTTTATTCTGCAATTCAGAGATATCATTTTCTTCCGATTTTTATCGCTGTCGTTGTAAAACAGTTAGAAATGAAAAGTAAAAACTACTATTATTGAGTCTGCAAACAAAGATGTGTAACTGCCAATCCCTTAGGTGGTTGAAGAAGTACTTTCGCAGTAGAGAAAAATCGTTTCAGAACAGAACAATTCTCTCTTTTTTTGGTAGTAGGTTTGCTTGCTGAACTACATTTTTGATTTCATTTGATCTAAATAAATAACGAGAAACGAGTTATTATACAGAATGCTCATGTTCCTCTGTTTGTTTTCTATTTCATTTCTTGAGCTGCCCAGAAGAAAAGACGAATCAAGGAAGGGGATAAAAATGCTTTCTTTTAATGGATTTCAATAATGAGATGAATGAATCATGATGATGATCATGAATGATCTCGGTGAAGTAATGCCTTCGGGGTTATTGCTAAGTGAAGTGAAATGGTTGAGCTTGATTGATTTTTCCTATCTACAAGAAAAAAAGAGTTCTAGCGAAGCTAAAGGCAAGCTACTGAAGACCAGTCTATAGCTTTACTTATTGGGGTTAGTGATTTTTTCGCCAAAAAAATGGTTGATGATGTTGATGGGATTTTTTTTGAAGAGGAAGATCGAAAGATTTATGAGTCCAATTACAAGGTCTACAGATCATCGAAAAAATATTTCAGTAGGTGCATGTAACTGCTTTTCCTATATTAATAAATGCAAACAATAATAAAACTCGTGGCGAAATGCGAGCTTTCATTTTGATAACGGCAATAAACAGGGTAAAAGCAACGAAATAAGTATCATATCATATCAACACCGCCTTAACAGATTGTTTTTTGTAAACTTTATTGAAGACAACTAAAAGTCAAAACATTTTTATTTGGCGTAGTGATCGTAGATTTCGAAAGGTGGGACAATCTCCTCGTGGTTCCACTTGGGGAAAACTCGTTTGTATAAGGGCATGAGGACAGTGTCTTGAGATTTCATCTGTCCGTCAAAGACACACTTCATGTGGCCGTGCGTTCCTATGAAAAAAGAAAGCAATTTTAGAATTAGATTGAGTTATTTTGATCATTAATGAATTACAGATTTTTGATCATGATTTACAAGCGATAGAGAGAAAATAAGCATGGTTTTGTGCTTGGGCTAATTACCTAGAGGCTCCTTGATATGCCCGCGGCGTCCGTATCTGGTACGTAGCTCAACTGGCTTGAACCATTCGATATCCTCGCGGTTAAAGAACATGAAACGTACGACGGCATTACGATTAAGGACTTTGAATGGATAGCCACTGAGCAGTACGCGCTTCACAATGATACGTGATGGGTCGATTGAGAAGAGTGATCCACTTCCGACAGGGATCTTTGAAAAAAGAATATGTAAACAATGATTTCATTTATGTAAAAATGTGTAAACGAGCTTAATAATGATTCGCGAAATTCTTTAATTAAGGCAATCGTGAAAAATCTAAAAGAAAAATATTCATATATTTTAAGCGAATGAAGACATTAACGATGAGCACGTACCAAGGTAGATTTCGAGCATTTGAAAACAAGCACGGAAGCAGGAGGGAAAATGATAGGACCAAAAAGTGTAGCCATACAGCTTTGGTTTTCCTGGGCAAATCTTAACATCTGCAAAGTAAGCACCCGCGTAATAATTATATTCCTCCATTTTCAAAAAGAGTCTGAATTAATATAGTAATAAAAGAGTGTCAAATCATCCTTACCCTGTGCTTATTTCCTGTAGATAACTCGCTTAATATTGGCTTTGCCTGGAAACGATGATGCCCAACCTGGAAAATGAGTTCCTCCTTGTTCTTCACAACTTCTGTCACATGGAGTTGTAAATTGAGGACAGACATTCGAGTCTCATGACGCAGAAGCGAAACTAAAGATACTGGTTTGCAGGATCCCAAGGTATCCAAAGCTGCGGCATTTGGAGTTAACGGCGCCAGTATCATTTCAATACGCTGGCCAATCTGATGGAAAAAGAAGAATATACAACTTTAATCATGTTCATCATGTTATACTTATAAGCATACATACCATAAAATCAAGTTCGTCAATGCTTTCACGTAATAAACACAGATAGTTAAGTATAAGAGGTTAGGTTAGGTTACGTGCTTTGCTCTTTGCTCAGCTTAGGTTAGGTAGTTAGGTTAGGTTACGTGCTTTGCTCAGCTTAGGTTAGGTTAGGTTACCTGCTTGGCTCTTTGCTCAGCTTAGGTTGGGTTAGGTTAGGTTACCTGCTTGGCTCTTTGCTCAGCTTAG
>JAHZNH010002142.1:0-16123 GCA_027744355.1 Tyrannoseira gladiata | reverse complement strand
ATCAGACGACGATGTGAGGGTTTCTAATGATTCCTCCACTCGTGAATAATGGCAGGTGAAGAAGAGTGAGTGAGCGAGCGAGTGTGAGTGGCACAAAAATCCGTGAGGAGTGAGTGAGTGAAGCTCTCCATACTTATTTGGCAGTTCAATGCCATCCATCCAAAACCAAAGGGAAAAAGAAGGACTGACTGACTGAGTGAGAGATGGTGATGGTGGATGGATGGATTGTTGTTCACTCTTCTCATTTCACGAATTTCGCAAGCCGTTTCGTTTCAAGAGTAATCGTATGCCATGCCACACCACACCACACCACCGACTTTGGGAGATGAGGACGCACCAAAACTGGCGGATTCGAGCTCGTTATGATTTCAGGAAAGAATCCAGTATCCAGTCCGTGTGTGGTTCCTCTTCAAGGATTAGATCCAGACGTGGCAGATCAGGACAAATTAGGTAAGAGGAAGTGGAATGGCAATGAGAAGTATTCAAAAAAGGGAACCATTCCAATAATATGTCATCAGAACGGATTAATAAAGTACGAATTGCTGAGATCCGCTGAAATGAATGTTTGTAACCCCTGTCATTTCCCTCTTCAGCAAAAATCAATGCTCAAATTTCAATTCAATTCGAGGATGGGGACAGTGAGGATTGCTCTGCTCAGCTCAGAAACATTCGATTTGATGTGGTGCATTATGACTCCGTGTATTTTTGGTGCCACTCTACGGAGAAGAATGACTCGGAGGAATGAAGTAAACGGAGGAGGAGGAGAAGAAGAAAGGATGAATGATGATGACGGCGACGACGGATCCGATGATGATTATGCATTTATGAAGACGACCGAGTGAGTGAGTATTCATGAAAGTGAGGTTTTTGCAGCACTACACCGCAACACAACTACCGTGTCATTCCATTTTGCATTTTCATCGGATTTTTTTTATCGTGATCATCATCATCATCATGATCATGCTCGTAAAACATGCTCCACTCCATCGAAGAGGCTCCCTAAGTGAGTCGTATTTCTTTCCTCAACTCACTTCTTATTACCTCAACTTGCTTCGATCTACTAGCTTGTTGTGCCTTACTTTATACCAACGTGAGTGAGTGTTTAGGAATTACGACATTATCCTACGGAATAGCTGCGATCTGATAGTTAGGGAAAGCAACGAGGAGCGAGTTCACCTGAAGCTCCACCGTGATTCTGATGTGATCTGTGGAGGGAGTTAACAGGATTCAACGTGATAGCACTTAATGGGTTCGTTATGGTCTATCTTGAGAAGACTATCTACATAACTGTAGCACGAACGCAGGTTGTTGCATTGAACATTACTAAAGGGGAAATCACGTCGATTCATAATTAATTTCTACTGATGTATAGTCATCATCTGCAGATTACATCATGAATAAATCAGCCTTGAGCATTCTGATTGTCTGCAAAATTGTTAATCATCAATCAGCTCAGCCAAATAGATAAATGCTCAATATATTATTGAATTCATGAATTCAAATAGAAAATGAACCATGCCTAGGGCTCATCCAACTCTCTATCTGGGGATAATTCCATTCCGAGGGCAAATTTTCCCTCAGCTTGGACTCCCTAAATACTCACTTTCAGTTTCAAAGTTTGAGAAAACCGTTTCTGGGGTGACACTCGAAAGTAAAGGGAGATGGAAATGGAAGGAGTAATTCTTCTCCTTACATTCATTTCATTTCACTTTGAACTGAGCCCCTGAAAGATGCAACTCTCCCTTCTTCAGATGTTGTCGTCATTTGAGCATCAGAATAAAAAAATGGGATTTTTTATTCCCCATTCCTTAAAAAGGAATCTCTTCAGAAATCCGTGAACTGTTGAACCGAACCGAGCCCGAGTGAACTGAGTGCAATTTACAAACATTCAGAGAGTGAATAGAAGAGAGGTGCATGCATTCATGAGTTCATGTACCTATTTATCTGCATTAGGTAATTTATTATATTTTTTTCGAGTCACCAAAATGTCGCATCGAGTCATGTAAGGGAAAAAGTCAATAAAAAGAGTGCTCCTCTGAAAAAAAGAGGGAATAATAGCTCGTCAAGTTCCAAATCCAAATCCTAGACCCATTCGAATGCATTGGATTGAATTGCATTGAGACAGACTGACTGAATGCGATCGCATTGCATCTTTTTTTTCCATCCTGGCTTTGGCAAAAAATGCTCGCTCACTCACTTTTTTCACTCGGTAATTGGAATGATGGGAGGAAAACGACGACGAAGACAATTTCTTGAAAGAAGCAGAGCTCGCTCGCTGGCTTATTGTGTTCTAGCTGAGCTGAGCTGGGCTCGCTTCTGCACCTTTCCTAATCTTCAGTCGTGTTCGTGTATATCACGCACGTTTTCACGAGAAAAATGAAGATTACATCTGAAGGTGGATGATGATGATGATGATGACGATTATGAGCAAAAAAAACGAGCTGTGGCGTGGTGGAGCTGTGTTGCGAGTGCACAGCACCAAAACTCCGAAGAAGTAAGATGAGATGAACGACGAACGAACGAGCGAGTCAATTTTTTTACGGACCATTTTCATCTCTGCCCAAGTAAGCAGCAAGGGCATGAATTAATAATGGGCAACATGGAGCTCCTTATTAATCTGAAGGAATGAGCTGGAGATGCATATTTACTTATTCTTTTCAATGTACGCAAGAGCAGCAGCGTCATCATCATCATCATCATCATCGTCAGCAGTGCAACAAGATGCGTGGGTATGACATGTATTCTGAGGATGCAATACCCACTTCCTAAAAAAATATTACTTGGTTGCGTACTTTATTTATCCAGGAAAACATTTTTTTTGCGTTTCCATTTATCCGGATCTGGAAATAGGAATGGAATGCTGGTGGTCCCACAACCACCACTAACAAAGTAAGTCGGCATTATTATGAAGATCTCGCAATTTCCGCGAGTCCCCTTGCTCGTGGACTTTGTGGGGGGAATGATGACGAGTTGCGGAAAACGTTTCCGCCATTTGCTTTTACAATGCCCTGAGGTATTCTCCACATTCATGGGTCTTGGAGGACTCTGCGAAGAATATTCTTTCTTCCTTTACGACTCTGGTGTTGCCCAGTGTTGCTTCACATGATTGCGATGTGACGGAGTGGAGTTTTTTGCGCTGATTTTGATTTGTTGCACGACCCCGACTCCACTGCATGAGCGGAGTCGTGAGCGGCCTGCGCTCGGATTAGGCAACAATGTTTGAGGGCTCAACAGTGGGAAAGTGGATCAACCCCGTCCACTTCACTTTAAAATACATGTCTTTCCTCAGTGAGCAAATTCTTCCCATGTTGCATGCTTGATCTAAAAGGTTTCCTCGTGAAGAATCCATCTTCCCCGATCCATGATGATGATGATGATGATTAAAAGCGGCTTGGCTCCGCATCACGACTATGACATAACATGATGATGATGATGATTATTATTACTCAACAATGCTTTATATTACACTTCCTATGAGCCCTCCTAAGCCTAATAAATTGCTACAAGTTGGGTCGGCCGATGATGATGATGATGATAATCCTCACAAGGGGGAAAATGCTAATGGGGATTAGTACTTTGGTTGTGAAGTGAAGAATTTTTTCGCTAATCCTTCAAGATCATCAGATTCAGAATCGGGATGCTTTAGACTGGTGCTTAATACCAACTTCAACATCCACGCTCCACTAAACCCTAGCCCTAGTCAGTCATTCGTGAATCTAACCCTTAGAGGATTTGAGAATTCGCTCAACAAAAGTCTGAGAATGCCCTCATCTCATCTCATCCCATCCAACTGCTTCATTGGGGGAGGATTGGACAAAATTCTCAAACTTTATAATGGCATGCAGGTGGTCACTGACATGCGATTAGTGCGATGTTTTACAGTTAGGAACAAACAATCTGACATCATTATCATCACTTGTGCGAGCCATTTCACATCCATTGAGTGAGTGAGTGAGTGCAGCCTATTTCCCAACCATGACAAATTCCCTCACTCCGACCGACCGATGAATCTCTCTTGAAGAAAAAGGAGTGGAGCAAGCCGAACTGAACCAACTGAACGACTCACATTTTTTTCAACAAGAGCAATTGCACTTGGCGAGCTAGTAAATTGCACAGAAATGAACTTAGTGACACCCCCAAGAAAGAAAAGTGATCGAGCGAGTGAGTAGATCGAGCTCCCCGAGCCAGATCTCGGGCCCAATGTCTCTTCACCAGTGTTGGCGGTGTGTTGTGGTGCGGTGTGGTGTGGCGTGGCTACACCATAATAATTACCCACCGTAATTCATTCTTTCCGCTGCCGCTGCTCCTCCGCACTCCATTTTATATGTGTTTTAATGACACTTATAATTGCGACTCGGTCTCGAAGGAAAGATAGATCATTGGACTGCGACTGCAGGCAACTAAAATGAATGAGATAGCTGTAGCATCCAATCCATTTCCCTTCAAAACTTCGTGGTCTCTCGAAAGAGTGGAGCTATTTAGCACGACGACGACGACGAAGACCATTCAACCACAAACAACCAGACCCACATCGATATATATATTTTCGCAAAGGGAATCATCATTATTTTTTTGCTTGCGAATTGTCGCAATTTCATTTTCAGGTATCAAAAACAACAATAATAAATACGGCTTTCCCGTGCCCCACCGACGGTGTGGGATTCGTTAAGACAAATGTGCTCTCGTTAAATCGCCATTCTATTCTTTCGTTTATCGTTATTACCGTAATCAAAAGTCGAGTCCGAGTCAATTACTGCCATTCTTTGCGGTCAACACCATCACCATCACCAGCAACATTTTCTATCGCATCCCAATCCCAATCCCAGCACATTCTCTCTCTCTCCCCCCGGAATGGCAACAATGGTAATGAGTGGTGTAGTAACAGTAACAGTCATTCATGATCGCCTCTTATGATGTTTCAATCGCACTCCCGGTTCGATGCTCAGCTCATTCATGAGGCTCATTCTTTTTCTTCCACATTAGCACAATCGCAATCGGCAGTGATACTGATAGTGGGGCTTTTAAAAAAATGAGAGTTCTTTCAACGGACAACAATCCACACAACAAGAACTACTCTGAGCATGCATGATCAAATACATATCTAAGCGACCAGTGTGGGACTATTACACCACCCCATCCTATCTATCATTACGATTGTTGTGGTGGGGACTTGTGAGAGTCACTCATTTTTTTCATGAGGGTTTGCGGTTTTTTTTGCAAAATATTTTCCCCTCATTCCGACTCAATCAACCCCAGCCAGCCAGCCAGGCAAATCCACTTCGGGTGAAGTTGAGATGTCTACGTCCAGCTCTCGAATTTGGAATTTTGATCCCTTTTTTTAATACCTGGTCAGGTTGGGTCTGGTCTTTTTTTGGGATTGGCACTCACTCACTCACTCGCTCACTCCAACAAGCCAGGATGTGAGGGTTCAAGATGAATTTCGCAATCATGAGCCCGACCCATCCGAATAAGTACGGTGGGGTGGATGAATTTGAGCGATGATCTGATCACTTCAGTTCACCTCACCTCCTCCACCACCACCACCACACCACCACTGCAACCATCCATTTTAATTGCTCTTTGTAGTGGTTTCGTCTGTCTTGCTGGCCTTTTGGTTCTCCTGCCCAGTGGCTATTGGAGCAAACCCAGGCCCAGACTCGACCAGTCCAGTCCAGCGGCGATGGATGTGCAGATAGATGCAGTCGCAGTGTAATAATAACAACAACAACAAACAACTTTTTTTCCTATTCATTCTTCTTCGACTCATTACCTCGAATTCCATTAACGCTGCAAAACTCGCCCGTCTTCATTCTACATCCTATATAGTCGGCATGAATAATACAATACAAGATAATGGTGGTGGTGGTAATGGGATGACGATAACATGCAATACAATTCCATGCCTTGAAAAACCCAGTCAGCTCACTGATCAGACCATCCACAACCCTCCCCATTGCAACTTTTTGTACTCGGAGTTGCCAAAACCCAAACAATAATTTTCAACCCATTCATGTGTGCATGTCATCATCATCATCACCACCACCATCATCATTTTCATTGGAATCCCGACGGCAACTCTTAAAAATCAGAAGGAATCAAATTATCCAAACTAGCTCAATCTCCCTAAAAATTGCATTTTTACAAGCTCTTCACCCAACGAGCGACAACGCATCCGCATCCAACTACTTAACTACATTACCCCTGATTCAGATGCGTTATCCACCAACAAATGGATTATTAGAATCCATCTGATCTGATCCGATCCTGGACTGGATTTCGATTCGATTCGATTCGGCTCTCCTGATTAAGAACTGAACTGATTTCATTACATTGGCTTGGCCCACGTACTTAAGGCAACTCTTGAAAAAAAAACCAGTTATCTCATTCGTGGTCAATCGTTCGCCACTCCACTCCACTCCACTCCAATACCAAATAGATACTTCTTCATTTTTTTGGGAGGAAGCATTCATGGACCCATTCATTTTATGCACCTCATTACCTCCACCACCGTCATCATCCTCATGATCATGAGGAAGACCGCTTCAGTATCGACAACGACAACGACTACTTAACAACTTTTTTCGGAGAAGTGGAAGCGGTGAGTGGAGTTTTGCGCTCCAGTCCCGAGTTTTAATCATGTCGCATCACATCGCATCCAATCCAATCTCCTAATGCCCACTCTACTCGCATCTTCCCCTCCTCCCTTGTCAGTTTAAATTACGTATTACATTAATTTGCGAATCCTATTCATGTTCTTCCTTTGTTTTCGCGTGGAGAGCTCCACTCCACTCGAATCAATACACATATTTATTTTCGCGAGGCCGTTAATGGAGTCATAGTCAGGCATACTCACTCACTCCCCCTTCCTTGACATTTTCAGGTTTCAGGTTGCTCTAGGTATACGCTCTAGATGCTGATCACTGTCATTTTCCACAACTCCACTCTCTTTACGCCCACATTTACTCACGATCCTCATCACAATCACAATCAGTCACTCAAACCGTTTTGATAATGTGATTGGGATTGAGTGATTGTGAGAGTGAGAGTGAAGATCATAAATACATACTAGTCCGTGGAGCCCATTAATTAAATTCTGTGGAGCATCACATCGCATCGTAAACAAATACTGAAGTGGTGAACTATCCATCTATTTAACTACCTACAACTGCCAATCGACGCACACTTGGTGCGAGGTGGTATGGCATCGCATTCATTGCGTGGCATTACTACTACTACCACTCTTGCCTTGAAATTTTAGTTGGATGGATCATGTCCCTGTCCTGTCACTACCATACCATACCTGCAAGAATAATAATAATGTCACCGTGGGTAACGTGAGACAGACTAAGGCTGCGGCTGCGGCTAATTGCTCATTCATACAGGAAGGGGAAAAAATAATCCTCTCGTGGTGATAAGTGGTGCAAGGCTCTAATCAAATTAGAAATTGTGTTAATTTAATTCCCCTCTCCATTTAATTACCACCACAACAACTCGAGTGGATTGGATTGGATTGAATGGAGACACTACTCTAGCTTCGGGTACTTACACTGCTCGTTTGTGGGGTAGTAAAGATTACGGCAAGGTTATCTATCTTCAAACGGATGGAGGGACACATTCACACGTAACTAATTTATCAGACTACATACTTATTTACCTCAGTACTTAATTGACGATTAGGAGAAATCCTAAGGGGGAATACGTAGAATGGTCATTCAGTCTCTCAATTATTCATTTGCAAAAAGGGAGACAGCTAGCAATAGTGCAAAAATTACCTCGTTGTTTGAGCTACTCCAAATTGTGGTTGTCGTCCCTTCTACCTACCTCCCAAACAAGCAAAGCCAATTCATTCTTTTTATTACTTTTAGTTTCCTTCGCGAGTGCTCAAAGTACCGCCGTTGGAATTGGGGAGCAGAAAAAATTTGAAAAAAGAAATACTCGACATAAATACCCTCAACGTGAGGAATGATTTAGCACAAAAATGAACGAAAGATGGATGCGATGTGGTGTGGTATGGTATGGTATGGTGGTGGAATGAAATGGGGAAGAAAAGGATTCGCATCGCACTTCACGACTAATTCGCAACGGGGAAAAAACCGACTGACTTTATGGTGGATATGTCCTCATAATAATAATCTCGACAACAATGATGATGATAAATGTATCAAATACTTGAAGTCTACAAAGAGATGACGAAACGGAACGAACGATGCATAGCGAAAACCAGAGCATATTATAAATAATACTTTTGTCACTCCGCTTAGGTGGAAACCCAAAACCAAACACCATCAGATCTTTTTTCATTTTCGCGTGGGAGAACAATGCAATAAAGTAGGAAGTGAGTAGCAAGTTGGTTCGTTCTTTTTTGGGGGAGAGAGGAACGAACCCGTTTTTTGGAGGTAGTAACGCTATTCAAATAAAAAACGGCAGAGAACGACGAATAATAAAATGAAATGAATGGTGAATGACTGAATTATTTACTCGTCCTCCTCACAATTTCGTTTCATCTATAGCGCGGTGACTTACGCTATCGGAGGAGTTATCACCATCCTCAGTAACGATTCAGATCGTGGGACCGCACTCCACGATGATGATGGAGCCTAATTCATTAATTATTTTATGATGCCTTGTTAAAAAAATATTGTCGTTGTCTATTTTCCCCCTTCCACCGTCAGTATTCTATTCAGGCTGGTCGCTTGCAATTTTGGGGAGACGGACCAGCCGAATTTATTTATTCATTTTGGTTGGGTGATAGGCCAAACGCCAGAAGAGTGACAGGAGAGGAATGACTTCAACAAAGGGGATTCCTTACTTCCTTCCTGCGCCGCGTTTGGGCAATAAAAAAATCCGGAACGGTGACAGGAGTGCCCCCATGAAAAGGACTGGGCTCATATATTACCCCAGTCGTAAAAAAGTGGAGCAAGTGCACTCTCCCTCCGTTGGACTCGCACTGTATCATTCGCTTCCGAGGAAATAATCATAAACAGGAAGCTGGCAAGACGTGAACGAGCCATCCTCCGGCCACCCGCTCGCCTCTAAGGCCGCGAAAAAAACATTAAATTTTTTGTTGGAGAGGAGAGGACTCCCCGTATAAAAAATAACTCTCAAGTTTGGAGAACAGGGAATACATCTTAGAGCGCAGAATGCCAGCCAGCTCCAATCCACGCACCACCACTTTTTTGCATGGTTGCTCTTGCTCTCCACCGTCTGGGGGGAAATGATGGAAAAAAGTTTTAAAGTTCAAACTTCAGCCGAGAAAATACTACCGGGAGGATCACCATTATCCAAGTCATTCCTCCTCTCTTTTTTTGCGGGACGCCTCCAGCTCTCCTCGTGAAGGAAAGGGAGGAACGAACGACCAAAAGAAGAGAATGCATTTTGAGACGTTGCCACTGCCACTTAGCAAAAAATGTTGCATCGATCTCCACCAAGCAAGGCCCAACAAGACCAGACCAGACCAGACTAGGCCTTTCCATGTTCAATTGATTGTCTGACAAATAAATTTCGTTTTTGTGAGGCGCTGGATAACCCCGACATCAGATCCCAGATCCTTCCAGCCAGAGCCTCATCCAGTAGAAGCTGAGCGGAGTAGAAACCCGCGTCACAACAACATTACTACATCCCCCATTTTTTTCTAAAATGCCCTCGAGGATACATCATTCACCAGCCCTAGCTGCTTCCTTCCAGAGAGGAAAAAAGCTCGCTCACTCACTCACTCAGAGTTGGATTTTCCTCTCTTCTCCTCTCCTGCATTCCTTTTCCTTCCTTCCTTCACACACTTTCAGAATAATATAATGCACCATAAAAAACTCCGCAGTGGGCTGGGGAGAACACACGCTCGCTACAAATTTACACCTAGTCAATCCATCCATCCATCCATCCACTTTTGCTAGCTACTAGCTTCGCCTCTCTCCGCTCCTCTGAACATGCAACCACAACAAACCGACTGACATCAAACGTTTTGTCACCAATTTACAACGGCTCAATAAAAAAAGCCCATTTCCTCTCATCTCATCTCATCTCTCATCCCTTTAAAGAGCCCAGCGTTGCGAAAAAAAAACTCCCGATTCATTCAAGAGAGCCTATCCAAGAACAAGGCAGTTAAATACTCACTTCTTCACTCACTCACTCACTCCT
Organism: Tyrannoseira gladiata; assembly: GCA_027744355.1. Taxonomy (NCBI): domain Eukaryota; kingdom Metazoa; phylum Arthropoda; class Collembola; order Entomobryomorpha; family Entomobryidae; genus Tyrannoseira; species Tyrannoseira gladiata. Next base: position 5,989 of record JAHZNH010002142.1, on the reverse strand, counting down.
CACTCATGTCTCGAGTACATAGTACTCCCTAGTTCAAAGCCTAGAAGTAGCCTAGTTCAGAAGGTAATCAAAGAATCAGGCTCAGATTCAGATTTTTGGGAGTTTTTTTTTCTCGAGAATAATGAGCAGGGGGGAAAATGACTGTTGCTATGTCATCGCATCATCCTAAAAACTCTCCCTCTTTTTTTTCTCCATTAAGCCAGTGTGTAAGTGAGCACTCACTCACTCACTCCCAAATGGAATGAAATGGTGTACCATTCTCCCGAAGAATGGGACCAACTTAATGACTATTTCAAGCTTCATGACTCCGTTTTTGAGGAGTTGTGTCGTGTCGTGTCGTGGCGTGTCACCAAGCTAGGATATATTTTTTCTCCCCTGCCCTTTGTTTATTCTCCTCAGGATGGAGGACCTGATTGTGAGAGCATCCCATCATTCAGAATTCAAATGGGGGAGGCATTGCAGCAAATCTTATTCTTCTTCTTATTCTCATGCTCCACTCGTCATCTCATCTCAATGGAAGATTTTGAGACTCGATTTATTTTTTGATATTCAAATTTCTCATTTCCCTTCTCATCTTCTCCTCCCCTCCCATCCCCAGGATTACCTATTTAGTACAATTAGAATTATTTAGGTAAGTGCATTCTCATTCTTCCCCCGCATCCCGGCATGGCATGATTCTTCCCCCACCTGTGAATTCAGGATTCTGCTCCTGCTTCAACTTCTAAATCAGCAACAGTGGGGCGCAACAATGGAGCCGAACTTGGATTAGAATACTGCAGCAACAATAACTTTTTGCAATGGCTAGATAGATTATTGCTGCACCACTCAAAAACCACCACTAGATTCAGCAGTAGTATCAGCAACAACAACAACATCAACATCAACAACTTTTTTTTCTAATCTCGGGGACGCTATAATAATCTCGAGATAGGATAAAAACTCCCACAACATCCTTCCCCTGAAAACAGTCATAGTTCTTAAGTTGCTCTCGCTCCTGATGTCTCATCATCATCGTCATCCTATCATCCATCTCATTTTTTTATGTACCTTGCCTAAGTAAGTAAAGTACTTTCATCCCCACGGTTTTTTAGCAACTCAACCAAGTTCAGCCAACTCGAAAGAAATCAAGGCTTTTTATCAGAAAAAGTGTGCACAACGAACCCCACACTCTCCCATTGTACTTCGAAGACGACTCCTTTCGTGACGACAATTTCTTTTCTTGGATTAAGTATTATAATATGTACACTTTATTTATTCACGTCCGGTGCTACATCATTCTCATGAGAACCCACCTCAATTCACACAGACACACTTAAGCAGGGAGAAATACAATTTTTTTCTTCAACTTCTACCTTCCCTCACATCCGGCGCTGCTTCTATATTTTTTTCCCATAGAGCTTTCAGACTCGAGCTAATGACTCTCTTCTCCTCTTGTGTGTGAGCACACCTCGTCCAAATCCAAATCCAACTCTCTCCTCCGTAAAAACCAAAGTTAGGAGGAATCGGGGGAGAAGAATGATGCTCGACTTGGAAGTTTTTTGGGGGAATTATACATCCTACTTGAATATGAAGCCAGTCAGCCCTCCATCCACCCATCCACAATATTTAATTCGGTGGAGAGGCAGGCAGGTAAGTAGACAAGACAAGACGAGACAGGTAGGAATATATATTTTTGGCTCCTATCATTAAAATTGTATCTCATTCCCCTGTTCCCCTGATGAGGGAGCGAGCGGAAGGAGAATTATCATTTTTATCCAAGAACCCTCCCATCTTCTACCCTCCGAAGTATTTAGATTCATTTCTCCCTGGACGAAAAAAAATGACATTTCGTTTGAAGCGCCACCAGAAGAAAAAAAATCCCAATCCTCTCCGAATTCCGAATTCGAATCCAAAACGAAAACGAGAGTAAATTGAGTTATTCGCCCGGTTAATTACCGAGCTCGAGCGGGGGATGGGAAACGAACTTTTTTAAAAAAAAAGAACCTATCCATCCATCCATTTATTCCTTAAGCACAAGATTACACTCTTTTCTTTGAAACTTACTTTTTCCGAAAATATTACACGGTTTCAGTGATACGAACTGAGGAGAAGTGATGATGTTTCCCCTTCTCTCAGTGATGTCTCAGACGGCGTATTCCTTATTTGGAAGTTGGAGTTGGAGAAAAAAATCACAATCGCAAATCGCATCACATCACATCACATCTCCATGCAAAAACTTTTTTTTCGAGTCACTTAATTCTTCTCTCGAGAAGGAAAAAAAGTTCTGTCGGTCTTTTAGTAATAACGACGACGACGAGAGAATGAGGACGTCGAGGACGAATGAACAAACAAAAGTCGACACGAAAAAATGCGTATAATAAGTTGATAATGAATTTGACTAGCTCAACTCAACTCTCTCGCTAGTTTCTCTATTCAAGAGAGAACTTCTTCTCTATTCTGGTATTGCTCTTCCACCATCAATTCCTGGCACTCGACGGATACGCTCTTCTGGTGTCTTCACACTGAACCGATTCAAACGAAACCACACAAGAGAAAAAAACTCGATTTTGGATCTGGATCTTGGTCTGATTCAATCCAATCCCGGAGAAAAATCAAGAATTCAACGCGGGGATGAAGTGTGCTCAAGAAGTTGTCTTCCAGAACTTTTCCATCCGAGAGTTGTGGAAACAGTCACGAATTTCTGGAGAGTGTCGCGAGACGAGCGGCAACAGCACCCCGAGTCCTCAGCAGCTGAATGAATACTGAGCCTTGGGGAGACGTGAGCCACAGCTTATAAGGGAGAAGCACAGAACAGAGGTTTTTTCTTCCGAGCCTGAGCCAGAGCTGTTGTTGCTGCTGCTATGCTTTACTTGCTGCTCTGCTTTTTGGAGTGGAGTGAGGAGCTAAAGAGAAGTAGAGGCATTGAAATGCAATGGATGGAGAACTCTAAGCTTACAGCAAAAGCATCATTTTCTTCGAGGGGAAGCAGAGGCATCTCTCTTTCAGCACGAAATTCGTTGTTTTTTTGCGCATTTGCACCAGCCACGAATATGGAGTGAGTGAGTGAGTGCATGGACAAGGAGTGCAAGGCAATGTTTCATCATGATTTACATTTTTTTGGTGCATTTCATGAAAAAATAAATAAATGTTTTTCGCGTGGTGGAGTGACCCGTTCCCCTTGCGTCTATAAACCTGGAGCCTGGACTAGAAAATAATGTTTGGAGGAGTGTTTTTACAATTAAGTAAGTACTTACTCTAGGTGTGACGTAACCTTCCCAGGATGGGTGGGCCAATAGTTGAAATGCAGGATATTGCAAGTAAATAAATTCTTCTTCCATGAACATTTGTACCTTCGCCTGTGAGTAATTTGGGAAGCTACGTAGGTTCTCATTAGGCTCGTGACGTAAGTGAGTACTGGAAACTGGAAGGACTGATCCAAGGCAGGACGTTTCGCTCGCAGAAGAATGAAATTGTCGTGCAAGGATGGAATGAGCAAACATGTACTTATTTCTTGAGGAGGTATTCTTAAACTGGCTTCGTACTCGGTTTTGGCGGCTTGGCTTGGCTTGGATGGAGAATGGAGGATACTTAACAAGGACATAAGGAAAGTGGGGGAATGATCATCACGATCTGATGCCAAGGAGCACGGCCTCCTTCCCAATTGTTGTGACGAGGGATCATCCATCAACCCCTCACTGGAGAATCACTGCCAGTTCCAGTCCAGTCCCATGCTGCCACGCCATCCACTACTACTACTTCAGTACTTATCTCCAGTCTCCTATCGCAAAAAATACTTAGTTCGCCTTACACTACCTTAAAGTGAAGCCAGGCCTAGTATCAAGGCAGCGATCTCTCTCTCTCTTATTCTTCCACTCTCCTTGATGTGTTCCCTGGAAGAGGACTCCAGCACATAATATTATTATTTTCCCGGGGAACATATAATTGGACTTAAGTGAATGTCGAAAAGGGAACCTGTCCAGCATCCTAATGGATCCTGTTCCTCCTCCTCCTCCTCCTTTTTTCCCCAGTCATTCTTCCAAAGTGAAGATGCTCAGTTGCCAAATAGAATTACATTATAATTTGATGTGACATTAGTACTGTTGGGGTGATATTGTGAAAAAAGGGAAGTTAATTAAGTCCTGGATCATTTTAACTGGAATGGTGCGTGGGAAACTCATGCTCCTGCCTTGTCTTGCCTCCACGTCGCATTGTAAATTTTCATACTAAAGTCTAAAAAAAAGTACCGAGGCTTCTTGTCACCGTCTCCCCTTGCAAAAAAATATAAGCGTTGGCTCATTCTTAGGCGAGTTTATGGTCCAAAATGGAGGCGCTGGGAAGGATAGAAGCGAAGCGGTGGATTGTATTCCTCACTCCTCCCGGGTTCCTAGGATTCCAGATCTTCCTGACTCTTCCAAGCGAGCTTTTCATCTCGTTGTCGTTGTCATAAGTACTTGTGCCGGTCTCCACCACTCCCTTTCCCCTTCAATAGGCCTCAGCAGGGCTGGGGCGGTGGTTTTTTTCATTCCTGGAAAGGAAAAAAAAGGCTCCCGCTCCCCCGGCAGCGGACTCACTGCCTCTCTTCCTTTTGGCAGAGTGCTTTTGTTGTGCGGAAGGAATCTATTAGTCAATCATGTGCCCTGAGAGGATCGAGAGGAGGAGGAAATTAAAAATATATTTTTTTGAAACTTGGCACACACCATCTGCCTAGTTTCGAAGGCACCATTAATTACCAGTTCGACGGAGAATGGACGCCGCCTCCGAGTTCCAGCCGATACTACAACTACAAGAACCGCATAACTTACCCGGGTAATTAAGAGCCACCGCTTTTGCCATGTCATACCAAGCCAAAGCCAGAGCTAGTGCCCTTGGTTTACTATCCAGCGCCAAATTCGGTTTGGAGGTGGGTGGTTGGGCGAACGAGCGAGCGAGTGCTGCATACTTCCTTCTGTACATACTTATTTATGGGTTAGAGCGCTTCCCCCAGAAAAAAATATTGGGGGAAGGAAGATGAGAAGTCAGGAGTCAGGATGGAAGAAAAGTTTTTCCTGGAGAAGTGAGATGAGCCGGCCTGCCAACCCACCCTTCCACCGGACCACAGATTCCACTCAGAATCCTAAGGAGTCTTGGTCGGTAATAGCACCAGCAGTGTCCAAAATACTTAGTTAGCAGTGGGCGACGGAGATGCAATGCTCGTGAGGAGTCCAGACCCCAGAAGTTAAGTTTCCTCCTGGTGGTAGTACACATGTGCATGGCTCCCTCCTTTCCATGCAGGGATGCATGCATCCATGCCAGGCCATGCTTGCATGCATTCATTTCGTAATGTGAACACGTACGTAAAAATGTGAAACCTTTTGCGGCGCTCCCCAGAGAAAATTTTCTCGGGATAGTTAATGTGCTCAATTTAAGTGAGTTAGCAGCAAGTAAAGAACCAAGTGAATTGAATTACTTGCTCTTGTATCATGCTAATAATGCTCCCTCCCTGAAAAAAATAAGAGGCGAAGATGCCACTTTATATCTTACTCCTTAAGAAGTTTCCTTGAAGAAGCAGCAGCAGCAATAAAAAAAAATTGGAAGGACGCAAACTGCATCGGGGTATTTAAGTAGACGGGAAATGAAAACTGCCCGGGTGAAGTCAGTGTGTATTTGATACAAGGAGGGAAATGAATGGAATGGAGACTATAGTACTTACTTATCTTCTCCAGGGATCCTTTCCCCGGGAACATGTGCTTTTACTTACTTATGCCAATAAAAATCTTGCTGATAAGAGCCCAAATCCTGTTTTATTACTTGGGCTTGGGCATCCCGGGGAAAAAATTAATTCACGTCTCAAGTCTGAAAATGGATGAAGGAGCAATGAATCATGATGAGCGAATGAATCACCAGACTGGAAGCAATAAGAAGGGGATGTAGTTGAATAAGTCACCCTGGAAAAATCGAGGGAGAATGGAAAAAAAATTGCAGGGCGAATGAATGCTAAATTGGCGCAATTCTACGCTTATATTTACTCTCT
>JAHZNH010002141.1:0-17681 GCA_027744355.1 Tyrannoseira gladiata | reverse complement strand
GTCCGTCTGTCCGTCTGTCCGTCTGTGTGCACGATAACTGTCGAACGCCTCAACCGATTGACTTCAAATTTGAAACAAAGGTTCCTTGGCACCCAGGGAGGAACCCTATTGTTTTTCAGCAATTTTGGTCAACGGTGGGAGGCAGGAGGAGTGAATAACGGTTTCCGTTAAATGACACCATATACCATGTGATACATCATTTGGAAGCCCTTGGAAAACTATGAAAAACCTAACTATCTAAAACTTTCGAAAATGTACCCCCGGGGGGTCAGAGGTCAATATTGTAATAACTTGGAAACGCGTGGGGCGATTTTATTCAAACTTGGAATATGAGTTGCTGAACTCAAAAAAGAAAACTTCATAGAATGTCATAACGGTCAGCGGTTGGAGGGAGTAACGTTTTTTCAAATGACAATGTATATCTTGTGATACCTAATAGGAAAGCCCTTGGAAAACCATGTAGAAACCAACTATTAAAAACTTTTGGAAACGTACCTCCGTGGGGGCAGAGGTCAATAAAGCATTTCCTCGGGAACCCATGGAGCGATTTTCTCCAAACGTGAAACATGAGTTGCTGAACTCAAAAGAAAGAACTACATACATTTACTATTATAACTGTCAACGACCGGAGGGAAAACGGTTTCCAAATCGTTAAAAAAACTTGTGATACCTCGTTCGAAAGCTCTTTAAATTTTCTTTAAATGACCGTGTAAGCATTGTTTGTACCAGAGCTACCTCTTTTATTTTCTTAGTGTGTGTTTGTGTGTGTAGCGAAAAAAATGTCGGCGTGGCACACGGGAAGACAAATAGGTGGTACTTCGCATATATGTATATTTCATTCTACTTTCCTCACCGATTAAGTGCAGTGAATTACGCTGCTAGTTATATAGTTGGCTATATTCTTTCCTGCTTAATTATGCGTTTCTCATTAAAAGAAATAAGACCAGTTTTAAGCGAAGCCAATTTTTCCCTTGCCAGCCTTACCTGTGCATATACTTATTGGGTCGTAAAACAGCTTTTAGTGTATACTTCGCTCAACTTGAGGAGAAACACTAACGAGTTAAACATATTCCTATCTTTATAAAAAACTTTATTTAGCTTTCATAAGACGAATCATTGTAATGATGTCACAGGAGAGAAGCGATTCCTCCGCTGCAAGTATCTCAATAACATATTTCACCATTTCGCAGTGCATTGTAGGAATAGTACTGACGATAAAATGAAGAAAATAATACAACGACCGCAGCATCATTTGGGAGTAATGTGAAGAATTAGGAAGTAGATACTACTTATGAATGTACCTATATAGTCATCCAGATATGCACGTACATTTTTAAATACCTATTGACGCCCTCACTCAATGCATCCCCGAGAAAATTATAGCGTTCGTGTGACTGTGTTTAAGGAAAGAGGACGAACGATCTCGAACTAGCTAAGCTTGGGACTGGGAAATGGGTTTTCGGGGGAAAATACCACACCGGAACATGGAACAGCGAGAATCGCCAAACTTCTCGCTTTTACACGCTTTAATCCAGTGGAGCGACACTCCCTTGTCTCGTATTCTCAATTAACTTAAGAAAAAGTTTTTTTTGTGGGGAAAAAGTCTCTGTTTGCAGTTTACACATGGAGCCAAGGAAGTCACTAGGAAGACTTTAAGCATGGGAAACAGGTGAAAACCCGGAGTCTTATTCTCTTGCGAAAAAGATTTTTCGAGCGTGCCTTCCCTTCCCAAAAAGTTTGCTCGTTACCTTATTTTCGGGCTAAAATGTGTTGCTGAAAGCAAAAAGAAACAACGTGAAGGGAAAAACTGCTAAACTCGAGAATTATGTGGTAGTTACTATTGTAGTTGCCATTGTGTGTTCGCATGAAAACTTCAAGTATGGATTTCTTGGTATTCGTTGCGATTCCTGAGCAAATTAGGTTGACAGGTGACGGGTGGAATATGCACAAGAATAAGTTCATTGCTTTCACAGTTCAAGAAATTAAGTGCTGGAGTTGTCTTCTGGAGTGAGATTCTGATAACTTCAGAAAATGCATTGGCCCTAATTAAAGTTTGTTTGCTTTGCAAAACACATACCGAAATCATTGGATTTCCAGCCGAATATCTAGTCATCGTTCCATTTAAAATATCGACACTTACGTATTTTGACTCTGAGTACATTTCAGGACTTGTCTGCAACGTGCTCGCTTTAGACGCTCCAACAAGAAAATTGAGTAAAAGTCAGTGTCAGCCTTTCGGATGCGCATCTGAATTGGTGCCAAAACGCACATCACAGGGTGAAAATTTACTTTTCCCTTCAGAGCCACATTAGGTACTTGCCAGCGGATATATTACGTGCCTTCTTCTGTTTCAAATTTCTGAAGGGAAGTGCCATCTTAGGAAGGAAACGAGCTTATTCAATGTTGGGTGAGGAAGACAAAATTTCATGTACATCATTACAATGGAGATCTCGCAGTGTAAATGATGCAAAACTGAAGAATCCCGGAGTTTCCTCTATGTATGATCATCAAGTACTTATGTAAAGAGCGTAACGGATATTCCTTATGACTCTAGCCGAGCAAATCAGATTTAGCAGTGTCATAATGATTGCCGTTCAAAAGAAAATGGCTTGTGGTTTTGAATGGTTTTCCGCTTTTTATGCATCATTTCCGTTTCAATGTTTTCTGCCAGCATTGATGAATAGACGAACATGACAGAATGATGGAGCTCTCTAATAGCATCATCATTTCACCACACGGGCAAGGAAAACTGACTCACTGCTTACTTATGAGCGTAGGTCTGGATGAAGACATCGAAAATTGGCAAATCTTGCTGAAGCACAAACAAAGACTATGGACGCTGTGTAATCCTTGGTCGTATTTAGTTCGTCTCATTGTTTGTTCGGAGCCGGGTTTTGATATGAGGCAATTATATTCCAGTGTGCCTGATTTGAAAGCTGAATGGTTGAAGCCACCATTTCGTCAAGATATATGGTCCAGTCTAATCAAAACTTTTAGAAACTATCAATTTAAATTCATTTAGTGCTATTGACTGAGCTTAAATAATTTCAAAATTGTGAGAGATCCTAGACGAGATGTGCTCAAATTTAGGCTTCTATAAAGTCGTGGAATCCATCGCCTCAGGTATTTACTCATTTCCTGGCACTTCTTAGTACAGGATCGAAGTTAAGTATTTTTCCGGAAACCTCAGACTACTAGTTCCATGAAATTGTTTTTGTTCAAATAAGTACTAACGAACGTCATGAACGTTTTAGAGCCTTTTCAAAAGGATTTCTCTACCGTGGCGGTCACGCCGTTATTATATAAGACATGGCATCACGGGGAGCTTAAACGTTCCCTGTTTATATCCGCGACTCTGTTTTTTAGCGTCGTTCCTCTTTTTGCAGTGAATGTTGGATCATATTCGTCTCATTATTCCAAATTTTATGTCCACGTTTCGTTGAGTTCTCTCTCTTTGGTTCTTTCTACTTTCTCTCGTCTCTATAAATTACGGAAGAATAGCGAGTCGAGTGCATTTAATGGGATGGAAAAAGCTGATGCAAGCATCTGTTCCTTATTCGGAGAGCAACCTACTCATCCAAAAATGCCTTGAAAATCAATTTGCTACACATAACCTCATTTGCCCAGCGTATCAGCAAAAAAATTATTAGACGTCGATGTCGATTGGAAACATACTTCTCTTGAGTGCGTTTCACTCTACGCCTTATTCATTCCGGTCTAGTTTGCAGTCACCTATGATCCGATTGGAAACATGGAATGCGTCCAAGTCCTCTCCGAAATGGAAACCATCATAAGATTCATGGTACTGGACTTTTTTCTGTGTGGGTCTGCTAGCTGAGCTATGTTTGCTGCTTTGCTCTCACACTTTCATACCAATCCCAATCTCGACTCACTTTTTTATATAACGTGCCTACCTCACCTAAGCTTTCTGGTTCGCCAATTGAGAACAAGCTCATAAGTAGTCATGCTTACAGTAGACAATCGGGGCATTTGTTTCTGCGGATCAAATAGCCATATATATAGGCGGCCTAGAAGGAAATTTCCTTTTTTGAAAAAATACATCAGTCTGTAGCGTTCACTCCACATTTTTTCTTCTGCACTGGGGCCTTGTTCTGAATTGTTAAGATTACATGTCGCTCTCGGTTTATTGTACAGGTCTTAAATTCATTACGACAAGAAATTTGGATTTATCGCTGCATTAATCAGGTAATGATGTTCATCTCTATACTATTTCCCTGCTGTTCTCATGAGTGCTCGTCAGACTAGCATTTAAAACATGAAGTCTGCAGTCTTTTTTAAACGGTTTACTCGGAAAAGCGATAGCATCAGTCCATTTTGATTTTCTTGATGCTGGATGCACATTGTTGACAGTGAAAGCAATAGGCATAAAACTAAATGAACAGCGCGTCAATGATAGGTCAATCCAGCACTAAGGGCAGGTGTACTTACGTCATTTTTTTAATTTAAAGAACTTCACTTTTTTAACCTTGTGTTGAGTGGCCGTAAAACATACGTCAGGACTTTTTCCGGAGCATCAAGCTTGATTATTATCACCAACTAAAAGTATCCTCTATAGCGTCGAGTATCTAGGTTTAATAATTATCGTCATTTCTCATCTTTGTTACTAATGCATATGACCCCCTTTCTCTAGCATAAATGAACTCTTGAGCGATTTCAGTTTTTTAGAGTTCGTTTTCCCTATAAAAAAGTACGAGTAGTAGGTTCGTGTTTTGAGCCACGCCAAGTATTATTGTAGAGTGGTAGTGCCTAGCATCACATTTCACTTTTTCCTAAATTATTCTCAAGGGACCACTCCTGCATAGCTGATGGGAGTACTATACGAGAAGCGTTTATACAAACATTTTGAGTTTCCCCACAATTTGCCATTTACAATAACCTAAAATTACTGTGTCAAAATACCTTTTTTATTATTCCTTCCTTCTCCTCTTTCATACCCCTTCTAGAAAGAAAAGTATGGTTGTTTTGAATTTTAGCTCGCATTGTTATTCATTTTTATTTTTTCTTTCGGCTTTCCATTTCTCTGCACGTAAATACATGAACACGCCGATATCCTTTGGAAGGAGGGAAATTCATGATGAGATTTGATAAAGTTTATTGCCAAGCCAAACGCTGAAACATTTGTGCATCTGTAATAGTTATTGATAATCCCGTCTCGTTTGCCGTTATTGGGGGAAAGTAAAATCGAATTCTGCAAGCTCTCTCATACTTATGCATGTATGGGGCTACGAATTCACATTGTCTTTACTTGCACACTCACATGGCCGCATTTCCACCTACCCGCTTCGTACTGATTCCAATACTTCCGCGAAATTCTTCCTGACTTAAATATGTTTAGGTATGTATGCCGAGAAACCTATCGGAAGAAATAAAGGAGGAAAAACGTGAAGCCCCTGTTTCGAATCTATAACGCATCAACTTAACCTGCGGCTCCTTTTTACTTAAGAGTCCACACACCGAATCGGTGGGTGAAAATCCTATCTTCATACTTTCTCATCTTTTCTGACCATGTTATCAATGTTCCGCAGAATGGACCAACTTTTATTTTTCAATTCCATTAAAGAAGACGAAGTTTCTTACTGAAACGTTAAAATAAATGGCAAAACTTTTGTCATCTTTTTCGCCTTTGTGCTTCACTTCTGTAAAGGATGGTCGTTTTCTCCTTAGCCCCCCGTTTAAGGGGAAACCTCAAACACCTTTTGCAACTTAGTTTTTCCAATATCTCCATATAATTTTGAATTTATCGCTTGCGTCCACAAGAAAAATTTGTGAAACTATCGGCGGGAAAATGAACTTCCTCTCAATGCTGCAAATCATGTATCAGTAAAAGGGCATGTGGCTTAGAGGGCAAAAAATAATCTGTGGGATTAACTTCAAGAAATCTATCAGCTCCACAAATGATTATTGAAAAAAGTCTTCGTTTGATTTTTAGAAGCTTTTAAAGTTCCATTTTCCAATTTTTATATTTAAGTGTTTCGAAACTTAAATGCTCAATTGGCCTCTCTGCTATCTTAATTATTAAATGGACCGTATGAAAACTTCGAACCTAATTCATTTGAAGTATCATTTATGCAGCATTTAATCAGCGAGTGTTTATGTCGAATGGTAGGGGATTGTTATGTTCCAGTTGGAAAATGTCAGCTTGTATGCCCAATCTACAAAGATGAGACATATGCACGCCAACTTATCCACGAAAAGAATGTGATAACTATAAGGAGGGCAGAATTCACGAAAGAATGAAATCACCTACGCAAACTTCCAGATATGGAAAAAGTTAAGTCAGAGAGTACAAGTCGTGGACAAACCGTTCTCTAGTAAAAAAAATGAAGTGGAGTGGCGTAGTTGCTCTTAATCCACTAAAATATAATGTAGTTGGACGCACACTGCTAGAGAAAATCCTCCACATTTAGTCTTATCCTTATGGCAAGGAGAAAAAAGAATGCGTCTGTCCTCCTCTTTACGGAACCATGGCGGGTTCAGGGAAACTCACTTTCTTCTTCTTTTTTACGATATATTTGCCCATACACCATAATAGTTATCTCAAGATATTTTGAATTCCCGGAGAAAGTTGTCGTTGTAGGAAGAAAAGTTAGCGGTTTGTCCTTTAGGATGACTGTAAGCAATAGAAGGATAATTCTCTCATGACCAAAGAAGAAGGCGAGCAAACTGACCCCGTTTGTATGTGTTTCTTGCTTTATTGTAGTTACACTTTTCCCAGCCAGGCAGGACATAGTTCAGGACCTACCACTTCTCACTTGAATAGTTGAATGGAAAGGAAAAATATTATATTGGACTTGGACACAAGTATTACTTACTTCTAAAAGTGGCCCGACTTTCTTCCCTCCTATTATGTCTTACGTACGTATACGCAATTGACTTGAGTCTCACGTCCCTAGAGTTACTTCCACTTGATTTTGTTTCTCCAGCAATCGCATAAATTATAACTATACGGTTATAAGCTGTGCTGCGGCCGAAAGTAAATGGCCTCTCCAGAAATAACCCGTTTTGATGGTGAACGAATACCGCACTAAAAAAGGCAGCCGACCACTGACAGGATTTGTAAACTTTGTTACGTAAACCAAATCTCGTGCATACAGTGAATGTGGATTGTGAAAGTATGAGACTCGATAATCTACTTAATGAGCAGTCCCCGTCTGATTGATGCTGAAATCCTAATGAGGTGAAATGGAAACAGGTATATGGATGGCATAACAAATGTGTAATTGGATAATCCCATTCGAAGTCAGGTCTGAGCTCAAAGAGGTGATGTGGTGATCGGCGGATACAATGAAGGATGCCTTGTTGCGAATACATATTGATAACGGTGTGTTTTCATCCAAGAATGTGAACTTTCTTTCTAACTCTCCTCTCCTGTCGAATTTTCGGATCTCTTTAGGAAGGCTTTTTTTCTCCTGTCAATTTAGCATTGTACTCCATCTGGCCTGCAACGGAGCACGGCTTGGTCTTGGTCTGCCGTTTTTTCGTGTTGTAACTTTTTAGATCTTCTTAAACTACTCAAATTCTTGGCAGATATTGTTTGAGGAGGAGGAGAAGAAAGAGATCATTAGTTACAACGTCAGTCACACAATGAACTGAAGTGTCGGCATTCTTCTTGCTGTGAAGCAGGCTGGGATAATATTGCTGATGTGGTAGTTAGACAAAGTTAGTATTTTTCTTGAAGGGTACTCCTCTCCACTTCTTCTTTTCCTTTTTCTATTATTGAACACTTTATCCTCTTTCTGCGTTGACGGCATCAGCTGCATCAGGTTGCCTTTCCTCAGCTTCTTCCTTAGAGTTGAGTTCCTTTCGGCCCTTCCTCACAGCAAGGATGATGGGAAAAAATTCTGCCAGTGTAGTGTGAACATGAACTAATTTTCTGTTGAGTAAACCAATCCTGTCAAAATGGAGGGGTAAGTTGACAAGTACACTACAGCGTTCATTCGTTGCACAACGTCATTACCAACCAATCACCTATACGTACTAATATATGTAAGAAACGTGAATGTTGTGCAAAAAAATAAATCACCTTTGTCTTCGTCATCACAGTCATCGTCACTAGTAATCATTTAAAAGTTAGAGGGAATCAATGATTACAGTACAACTTGTTTAATGGCAACTTTGTCCTAAAAATCAAGTTTTCCCTTTTGGTTTCAGCTCAGGGCTAGCATTACAAGTAATTCAATCCCCGGAAGCCACGTTGTTTCCAAATTCTTAATTAAGTAGGTAGGTACTGCCACCACATCTTTGCTTTTAGATGTCGTCTAATTAGTCATGTTTTACCAGTCAATTCTAATCATTTTTGTTTAAAAGTTTCCGGTTTCAAGGGAATGGTAGTTGTTTACTTACCTTGTCGGAAAAGAAGAAGTTTATTAGCGAGAGAGACCTTGTATTTTTCCAAGAAAAGTGTGAAAGGAAGTTGGTATAATCATGCATGATTTTGATGGTTGATTATGGACCCAGGCTTTGTTTCCGGGTAAGCAGGATGTGAAAAGACAGCAATGGAAGGGTGACGCGTATTGAAGCTAGCGTATGTGTCAACCATTATCATCCATGGGTTTCGGAGAAAAGGTGACTTACGCTTTACCTTAGCTCCAAAAGGTGGGCATGGAAAAAAGTTTTGAACGTAGAAGTTTAAACTGACGCGGAAGGGAAAAGTTTCTGGAGGACTCTTGTATTTTGAATAACGATTTTCATGATACATCCATTCAGAACTGGGAGGAAAATAATTAAGAAAGCTGGAGCATCAAGCAGGAGCATCGCGCTACTGCTTATTAAGTCAAGCTTGTGGAGATTCACGCGCTCTCCTCTTACCCTCGCCAAGATAATGAAAAATTGAGTGAAATGTTGTTCGAATAATAATGAGCGAAGACAGGAAACCAAAGAACAATATGCTGATAGCCAAGTTTGAAAGACCACGCTACCTCTCCGGCGAAGGTGATGCTGAATGGAAAAATGGAGAGGGAGTAAAGAAGGCTTTTTGTATGTATAACGTAAACGATGTAGAAGATAAAGTGAAGCTGCTTACTGTACTCTGCTCGTGTTATGGTATACCACGCCAACGGTAGTGCACCTTTACAAATTCTTTTTAACTCTAGGAAAAAAAAATCTTTACAAAGGGAAAAAATTCCCTTCCTTGTATAAATTGCATAACGCATAACAAAGATTGGATATAGGTTTCATTTTTATGTAGAAAGTCTAATACACAGCTCAATTCTTTATTCCAACAACCATTCCGGAAAGCCTTTTTTCCTTTTGTTGCTTCGTGTCTCTTTTCGAAAGTGGAAAGTCATTGAAAACAGGAGTCAGTCTGTTGCACTTTATGAGAATGTTTCCCTGGCCTTCCCTCTCCCTTTCTCACTCGTAGCGTCTTTTTTCTGCTTTGTCTACTATTTTTCCGTGAAAGAAGCACCAGCAATACTGGAAAAGGAGAGGGAGCATTGGTAGCGGGAGAAAGCAGAGGAGAAAGAATAGTCGTTATGAAAAATCCTCAATAAAAATTCCACCAGCTTTTGTAGAGCATCGCATCAACTTAATGGCTTCCTAGATTGATTTTCCAACGAGTCATTTTCCACGTTTCCCATTGTGTTGGAGAGGCTCTGCTATAGGCTAAGAACCGAAACCAGGAAGAGGGAGAAAAAAAGGAGTCGCTTGCCTGCACTGAGTGAAAAAATATCGTATTTCTATACGGTAAATGAACGAACACACAATGACACTGGCTTTGGCTGGCCTGACTGACTCGCTGAGTCAAAAAGTGTTGGTGGTAGTGGTGATGATAATGTGAAGCTGCAACCGGGGATAGGATGAAATGGAAGTTTTTAGCTGCAAAGTCAATGAGACCGAGACCGAAAAGCACGGGAAGAGTTTTAAAAAATGTGTTGCGACGAGAGAGTGGAAAAGATGACGACAAACGATGATGTTGATGATCCTATAGGTTATTGTCTTCAAATAATAGGTAGACACTCATACTGATTCTCCTTGCTTGCTCATTTTCTCTCCTTCTCCATCTCTCCTTTTTCCTCGGCTCTTTGGTGGGACTTGCATCCTTTTTTCAGACTGGACTTCTTTTAATAAATGAGGAGCAGAATAATACTAGGCTCGGTGAAGGTGACAACAAAACTGCTTTCAAACATGCCTTGTTTGCCGTCAAGCTCATCATCGCGAGTTTGCTTGCACGCACCTTTTTCGGTAAGATGAACGAAGAAGCGAAATGTTAAAGTCGTACGCATTCTTGAGGCGTGAACTTCGATGTAGTGATAGCAGTCGAGTAGTGAGTTGAGTTTTCATGCGGAAATACGATTTCATTTTAATTGTATACGCTGCCCGGGTGGTGGCGATCTCTGGGTAGCGTTTCTGGTGGAGGAAGACTGTAATGATGATGACTACTAGCGTGGCACTGTACCTGATAACCTAATATAGTTCATCATTTTTCCTCGTCACAAGAAAGCATCTATGGTGTTTTTTTTGAGTTTTTAGTCATAATTGCTTTTTACAATGTGCCTCACAAGATTGGAATGGTAATTGGAGGCAATTTTTGTTCTAATTTCGAGGAGCCAACGTGCCAGCAATAGGGAGTCTGAATGATTTACTAAACTGCTGCCTTGTTGACACCAAACAAAATGCTGAGTGGAATTTTTTCTTAAGACAAAATGATACCTATTATAGTATTGTACCTATTGCCCTTCTGATAAGCTTTTATGGTGTCACTTGGGAATTGCTTGTTGGACTGACTGAGTAATTATAGGTGATTTCACATCACGGATCTGGTTGGTCACAAATGAATCAAGTGAGTTAAGGAATTATGTATTTTCGAAAACTAGCTTTCTAGAATAGTTTGATGTTATAAATACAGAATACGCTACTGGTATAAAAAATTATTATGCTAATTATTCTCACATTTTCAAGCATCCGCAAGATTTTTGTAGTGAAGATAAGGGTAAATTGTAGGTGCATTCAAGCGTTAAAAGAATACTTTTCCGTGAAGTGTACTGAAGTCATCAAACTTCCTTTTTGGGAAGGTTTTTTTCATTTCGGATTGGCGTTTTGCTACTTGCTCTATTTTAATTGTGTCTCATTCAACGAAGTAATTCTCTATAATAAACTGAACGATATGAATAATGGTTATGAGGAAGCTGCGGTTGTAATTAAAATTTGCAACTATCTGTATTTTAAAAATATTAAACAAAAATTTATAACATGTAAATAATCATTCTTTACTCCTTTTGTCTCGTTTCAGAGTTGGCGAAGAAGGTGACTGGGATACGAGTGGTGGGATTGTCACCGAGAACAATCGAACATCCTATGAAGTAAGCAATTCTATAATGAAATGGGAAAAGAAGCCATACAGTTAAAATGCTCAATAATGCACAAGAACTCAACTGGGGTTAATGTGTTTATACCATATAAGCTCCCCGTTCAATATTAATTCGTCCCTCTTTTCTTATAATCTATTCCAGGTTGTTGGACTGCAGCCATTTACCGTTTATAGCTTCCGCGTCGTTGCTGTCAATGCACTTGGAAAGAGTCCACCGAGCAAAGAGTCCTATTATTTTGTTACACTTCGTGAAGGTATGAAATAAATTGTTTTTATCTTTCCCGAAACCCCACCAAAATTATTTTGTAAGGTGCCAAGAAAGCGACATGCCACCGGCGAAGTAAAATAAGGATGAAGTCAGTTTCTTTCAGTGTGGTAAATATGTACTACTTGTAGTGAAAATCAGATGAGGTAACCATTGCCGATGAAGCTGTTTTTTCAATAGTGAATGACCGTTTTTCTTTATTTAAGCATTATTCCATTTGAAAAGTATTGTTTGCAAAGTTCTCGATTTATCTATCGTCATGTTCCATCGCCAAAGCCTCCTCAGTACAATGGAAGTAAGAAGAGGGCAAAACAAGTACTTCTCATGCTCAAGCACTTCTTCCTGCTTTTATGTAAAACCACTCGACAAAAAAGAGTTTTTAGGGAAAGAGTAGTATGTACTTACTTACACTGACTAGCATTTATTATAGGATTCAAAAAAGACTTTTAGGGGAGCGCGTCCACGAACCTAGGATAATATTTCAACGAATGGAAGTACTCTAATGAAAAGGAGAGGATTTGCAATAGTTTCTCTAGTGTGCTACAATTGTACTGTAAATTTGCTGAAGCTTCGATAAACACCATAAATTTCATTGGGGGCTGTCTTAGGATACATAGAGCTAGTTTGTCATTTTTTTTACTTTACTTCTCAGCAAACGTGCGTAAACCTCCTACAAGTTTGTCAATTTCCCCCTGTTCGGGAGATGAGCGTACTGAATGCATTAGCACTCGAAAATTTTCCTACCAAGCAGGCATCTTAAAAATTCGAGGAAATTATCGCAGTTGGCTGACCGAATGGACAAGGTTAGTCAATCGCTCCAGGAATAAAATATTCCCATTCCGTGTGACTTCTTGGCAATGATGGAATATTAAATAATCTAAAAGTCCTGAGAATGTTCGGGCTATTCTTGCGTATCCGAGGAATTTGTGCTGCGCCCCATTATTGCAATGGAGTCTCCGAAAGGAAAGCATACTTCCTGCGGTTTGGTTATTGCGGTTACTGAAGTATATTTTATCTGATGAAGTGGGCGTATAAGCTCAGTAATAAATAAATCTATCATCAAGCTTATTCCCAGTTAGTTAATGTAACGTAACTATTTTCAAGGTATGTATGTGCTTGTGCTTCTTCCCGTCTCACGGGCGAATACATGTCAGCGTAACAGAAAATTCTTCATTCGCTCTCCCACTCTCCTCTCGGACCAGCAATAACTGCGAGTTTTAATGGTTTGCTGTTGAAACAATAAATACTTAAAGTATATTGCGGACTTGAGGTCAACGCTACTTTATCACTAAGGCGAATGGCATGAAACGTACTTCGTCTTCTCTTTCTTCAACTGAATTTACTGCACCGTACTGCTGTTTGCCGCTATTTTGGCAAACCCATAAAGCTTTTTTAACGAGAGGAATCGCAAACTCATTTACTTGGAAGTGAAATGCATCCATCCTGTAGGAAAAATATAGTTATCTCAGCAACCCTTGCTTGGTAGGCACAGATTCCGCGTTTATTTTTTTCTTGAACGAAATCCTCTCGTCGGACAGATAAGCACCATTATAATCTTAAGGTTTAACATCCTCCCCTCTTCAATTTGGAATTACCTTTACAGGCAATACAATAGAATTTACTGACACGTACCTTTTGTAATCGCAACAACCTTTTTGTGCCTCCGTGGGAAAGGAAGAAGAAGAAGAATACTACTTGTTAGTTGCGTACTTTCCTTTTCTTCCACGTTCTCTCAACTGATTGTGCTTGGCTGTAATGTGTGTGACTGACTCTCGTCATTACTCATCTTCTTCAGTTCATGGGTTATTCGGGAAGATGACAGCTATTTTCAACGCACTCATTTGTCATTGTTGTTCCACATAGAGGAAGAACAAATCAAGGAGTTATTTTCTCGGCTTTTTTCTCGAAGCCCGTCCATTTTTCTTCCCGTGCCATCCTTCCAGTTCTTTTTTTTTCGCCTGCTTTACTCGGTAAACCTGTACGTTTTCCGAGCAGTAATGCTACCTACCCACTTCTGGGACCAGCATGGAGCATGCACTGCCAGTGAAAGTATCCTTGTGTAAGAAATTATACGGGGATTATCGTGTGTCGCACTTTCATCTGTCATTTTCTAAGCTACAAAGTCTTCCCTATAAAAATGATCGTCAAAAAGGAGAGAAATAGAAGAAACTAAGCCTTGTGGAGGGATGGATTGCTCATCCAATGAAACTTTAAAATTTCATGCGGCAATACGATTAGAGGGAATGGCTCATTCCTCTTCATACAAATGTCAATCTTCCCCTACTAAACAGTATAGGTTGAACTCTCTCAGCTAAAATGCCAAATCATTTTATTTCACAACATTTTGATTACACTGCTTGGATATATGGATCCGATACATTTTTTCTTACTCGCCTAAAACTCACATGAGTCGGTACGCTCTTCTATGTACGTAGATGCGTTCTTCATATGCATAATATAACGACTTGAAAATGTCCAGAATTTGTTGGATATTTTTTTCTTCTATTCCAGAAATAAAGATATTTAAACGATGCACCATTCCTTCTGCTTTAAAATTTTAGTGATAGAATCATCTCAGTAAGGTTGCTGATCTCTACATTTCCTGTGCAACCCATGTCTAAATCAAACGGGCGGAAGCAGGAGGAGTGGCATAGGCATGAAGAAAAAGTGGTGTATTCATATTTTATGTATCGGTGTTAGTGATATCACCACCACTTTACTAGGAAAGCACAGCAGTCCAAAACCGCCATTTAAGGAAATGCATCAACTATGAAAAAACTTCTCTTCAGTTTCTCTTTAGTTGAGTTTCAACGCTTCGCACGAAAAATTCACTGCTCCAAGTGAGTGTACTTGTGTCAGTCTGTTTCTGTTTCCTCCTTTTGACGTAAAACTGTTGCAAAGCAGGAACGGGACATGCCTTTCCTTTCGTATAAAATATGTACGCAGAAATTTCGTTGTGGTTATTTTCCCTCCTTCTCTAGCTTTTTCTTCGCTAAACAATGAGTTTTTGCGGTGGGCTTGTGGCATCTGATTCTCTTGTTTAGTTAGTTCATAAGATTTTTGTCTGTGTGCCCTTTTGTTTTTCTTCGCCTTTGTATACGTTTCCTTGCTTGCTTGTTAGACTATTACCAGTGTTGACAGAAATAACTTGTGATGTTCTCAAAAGCATTCTAATATAATCTTTACTTTCTTATATGAAAAATGATGAAGTGCTCCTCGCCACATTATACTGGGCCTTAGCCTATTGTCCCGTGGAGATTTATAGAAAATAGAAAATAAAAAGTTTTCCAGTCCTTCTCTTATTTTGAGAACGGATTACAGGATTCCACTCTGTATCTGCTCTCCACGATCGTCAAAACATCCATACCATGTACCAAGAAGAGCAAGCAAACGCAGAAGAAGTCCTTTTACTTTTCTTTCTTTTTCTAATTGAAATCTCTCTGGAGATGCGAATTATATTATTTAGTGGTGGCAGGTACATATCTGTCAGGCCAAGGCTGGGTACATGGACCAACAATGGGTATTACAATGACTCCGTATTGTTTGCCGTTGATTTGTGGAACTACTAGTAGCATTAGAAGAATTATGATATTTTACTAGTACCACCACTTATTATATTTTGTTTTCTCTCTTTCACCAACTCTTTCATTCATAGATATATACTCTCCTCAGGCTATCTTCTCGCTGATTCTTTTCTACTCGTCAGTCTTAATATTGCCTTTCACCAGCCTACATAAAACATTTAAGAGTCCCTCTAATATTTGTCGTGACGACACGAGTGAAAATGAGACTGTCTTGGCCATGTGAACACACTGTCCTGTTGGAAGCAATACATTTTCCCAATTCCCTTTGAAGCGTGTATGATAGTTTTTTCCCCGTAAACTTCATGTGAGACTTAAGTTGGAAGACATTTTTTCAATACTTGTAATCATAGCCAAAGTTTGTTCAATGGTATGTGAATCATTGATATTGAGAGGCTAATTAAGCAATAGAATTCGTTGGATTGTGTATATGTTTAGCCGGGGAAAAATCATTGGAATGTTTCCATGCGTATATGCAAAGTACTCAAGAAGCGCTAATTATATTAAAAATCTACATCTCATGCATGTCTCCCCCTTCAATTAAAATATTGGATTGAAAATGTGAGCTTCGTGGATTTTAATACACCCTGATTACTCCCAATTTTCCGTATCAAAACAGCCCTATTTACTTCTACTCCAGAATGCTATCATGCATTGATGATATTGGCCTCATTGGGAAGAATAAAGCCATGATTCAGCATCATGAAGATGATTTCGTGAAAACAAAAACTCTCATTCATATGAGCTAAAAAAATTAGTCGTAACGAGGGAAGGACTCATTTTGCTTGCAAAGTTCATTCATTTCTCTGCTAAAAGTACTTCATAGAAAACAATGGATCGCATTGTTTGCCCTTTCCTATGCATGTAATCATTACGCGCAGATTAGTGTTTTTATGTGTGCTTAGAATTAGCAATCGGGGTTGTTGACCTAAACTGACTAAGGCGAATTCTACATGTTTCCCGCCAATAAGTATATCAAACCTGAATATTTCGGAATTTTAAGAGCCCATCTCATTTCACCGAGGAAAATTTTCCTTGATACTTTGTGCGTGCTTAATGTTGGATAATACCCATGAACCGTGAAGAAAGTTTTTAAGCGAGAGTTTATGCACAGTCACAAAAACTCCATTCTGCGGTGTGACTCCCATTCCCGGTCTGATTGTGAGATTGGTGGAAGAGGCCGAAGAACGGGAAGAGTAGCTGTACGAAAGTGATGGTATGTATGGGGAAGAATCAGAGAAATGTGCATCTTTTTTCGGTTAATTATTATTAAGTTGAAATGGAAAGTTTCGCTTTGGATTCACCGAAAACGAGAAGTTAAAATTATGCAATAAGAACTAATTTCCCCCTTTGTTCAAGCTATGGGATTATGAAAACCGGGCAGTTTTGCAGTCAAATAAATATTCGGGTGGATTCTATAGAATTCATTATCAAAGTTTTTGGAGTATTATGTCTAGGTATGTGGTTATGGTAAAGTTTGGTGGAGCAGGCCACTTTGCGAAAATTCGTTTAGTAGTTTTGTTCTCTCTCTCTCTGTCTCTCCCTCGTTCGTTTTGTTATGTTTGTACGTAAATCATGTTAATTATGGAGGGCTGATTTTCGCGATAGATGATTCTCAAAAAGTACTCATTGTAACGGAAAAGGCTTCCATGTTCTACACACAAGGCTTCCTCTTTCCTCCAGCGATCTTATGAAACATCCACCCACTTACATACATGTACTCACTCACTCATTGCAAAATCTCGTCCCATATATTTTGACATGGTGGGAATAAAAGTAATTAAGCTTCTCGAACAAACAAAAACAACTAGTTCTGCCCTCTATCTGTGGTGAATATGCATCTAGCATACCTCGTCATTCATTCCAATGGGGAAATTTCAATTTTAATAAAAAATTATTCATTTTGATTTAAGGAAGTTTAATTCGAGCGTGAATTATTCATGGAACGTCTAAGGGAGGATTCAGTCTTGCACGGTTCAGTAATGTGAGCTCTAAATGAATTAGGATAATCCAGTGTGAAATATCTGGGTGTAATTACCACTTCTACAATAGGGGAGAGTGTGAAACCGTGGGAACATGCATACTTATTTCCATTCATTCTTTTCTTCTTGTCCGGTATTGAATGCGTAGGTGATGATGGTAGTTCTTTAAACACATACAAACATATAGAGAAAAAACCGTGAACTGAGGCTCTTGTGTTCCAGGTCACTCTCCTGGATAGTAGTTTGCTATAGTCTATCAGAATTAGCATTAATTTAAAGACTTATTTATCGCTTCGCTTGTGTTTATGAAGGGAGTTGAAATTAGTAAAATTAAAATTAATATGGATTAAGCACACTAGTGTGGTGGTGGAAACTCCTTCCTTCACGAGACAACAACGGTGTGAAGAGCCGAGTCTGCTGCTGGACTGTGAAGTGGAAGTTGCGTGCTCCTCCTTTTCGTGGTGAAAGTGCTCCTAAATACGTGAGTGTTCATCCAGACTGACATAATGCCAACGCTGTTGGGG
>JAHZNH010002140.1:0-11064 GCA_027744355.1 Tyrannoseira gladiata | reverse complement strand
GCAAAAGCCGTAACTCCCCACCCACCCTATTGTAAACGTTTGATATGGACAGCCCCTTGACAGTGCGGCGACTCGTAACATACAACAAAGAGAACTAATGCTTTCCTTGTGCCTTGGTTGAGTCGGCGTGACATATACAACATGTGATCAAGAAAGTCAATGAGTAAAAATTGGAGGCGCGAGTCAGGGTGGCTACAAAATCCATGCTTTTCTTAACTATAACACAAGAATCACAGTCTTATTATTAAAGTGTTGGATATTAAGATCGAAACTTTGTTTCTCAAGGACTATCTGGTTCGAGAAATAAATTGTAGTCAGAGGTAATTTTCAAAGAGGAACTGTTGAGGATTTTCTCAGTGGTGTCATTACGATAGAGTTTGACGAACGCAATGGCATCCGCTAAACGTCCGGAAAATATTGCCCCTCCAAATATTGTAAGTTTATGTGTGATAATTTATTAGTTGTTTGGTTTTAACCATTCGATGATTTGCTGAGTTATGATGAAGTTTTCATAAAGTAAATGACCGTTTTTTTTGTAATTTACCATAGTTTTACAATGAGGAGGAGGCTAGAAAGTATTCACAAAAGTAAGTTCAGTTTAATTGCTACTAACGAAACAATTGCTTGAAGTGTGTGCAATTTGAGAACCTATAATATTGGTTGATTTTATTGGTCGTAGCACGCGTATCATGGAAATTCAAAGCGAGATGGCCACCAGGTGCATTGAGCTTTTGGAAATTCCGGATGACGAACCACGTCTTATTCTAGACATCGGCTGTGGCTCGGGATTGTCAGGAGAATGTCTTGATGAGGATGGGCATGTATGGGTGGGCTTAGACATCTCGGAGAGCATGCTAAGTATGAAACCAAATGTGATGTCGCATTAAATTGTTATCTATTGGTTCTATTGGTTCTTGTTCTTCTTCTTGGATCTTCTACAAATACATCATATTTTTGTGTACGTTGCAGGTGTTGCTCAGGAACGAGAGGTTGAAGGCGATCTAATCCTATCCGACATGGGTGATGGGCTTCCTTTCAGACCTGGCACCTTTGACTATGCAATTAGTGTGAGCGCACTTCAGTGGTTATGCAATAAAGATAAGACAATTCATAATCCAGTGCAGCGATTAAGCAGTTTCTTCACATCCCTTTATGCTGTTTTGGTAAGAATTTTTTTATTTCGCTGTTTAGACTTCTTTATACCTTATCATATCATATCATCTGCATTGTGATGCTAACAACATAACAAGCAGCAGGTTCTGTAGGTTATTTATTTTGCATAGAACACTGGTGGTCGAGCTGTATTTCAATTTTATCCTGCCAACGAGAATCAGAAATCGCTAATCATGTCTCAGGCTACACGCGCTGGCTTCAACGGTGGAGTACTGATTGACTACCCAGAATCAAAGAAGAAAATGAAGCTTTACCTTGTTCTCACCGTCGGATCTGTTGCTCAGCAATCCATGCCGGAACCTTTATCTGATGCTCCAGAGACCATTAGTTATTCCAAGCGTCAAACGAACTATCAGCGCAACAAGAATGATTTCAAAAATCGGACTGGACCAAAATCTTCTCGAGAATGGATATTGGAAAAGAAAGAGCGCAGGCGGAAGCAAGGCAAAAACGTTCGACCAGATTCAAAATATACTGCCCGAAAACGCGCAGATAGATTTTAAATAATTTATTGAAATAAATTGATAAATCGAAATTATTTACAAAGATAAACATGCTCTTCACGAATTTTTAAAAATTATTTTATAGCATGAATCATGCTTAATTAATAAGTAGGCGCGTTATGAATTTGGTTGGAAAATTTTCATAATAACATAAAGAATATTTTAAACTCACAATATGATATAAATTAACTTTTGTAGCAAATGTTGAATAATTTTATCAATAACGGACTTCGACTAGAATCGTTTTACCGAGATTTCGCCATCTCTTGCTTCAGTTCTGTCCTCATGCCGGAAACAACGTAGGTAGAATTGTTATTAGTATCTTCAGTTGTGAGGCGTGTTGGCGACGTTGTTTCGTGTCCCCTAGGTTCTTGGGGTCGGTGTTCGTAAGAATCTTCGCTCCAATCATCATAAGCGTGTAGCAGAAGTCTCCAGATCTTAATTTGTCCATCCCAAGACCTCCGACTACATACTTGGTATTTGTTAGGAGTTCTTGGTTGCCGAAGAGTTCGACGTTCTCTAAAGAACCATTAGAAATGATAGCTTAGGTACTAATTCGCTTGGCAGAAGCAAAATAACACACTATCACTGTATACACATAATTTTTATTACTTTGGAACTACTCGTACGTAGTTTTTGTACCCGTTGGTGACCTTCCCGTAATCAATTTGTTTTTGACGCCTCGCTAGGACGATTGGATCAGTCTCTCCTTCTCGTTTTAGAGCGTATGCTTTACGTGTCTCCTCCGGAGATGGGGATGATTTAGGATTGCAATTGCTGTCTACATATTCTTCATCTAATCTTCGCCTTGATGTATTCCGTGGGGAAGACATTTTCACAATACGACTACGACCTTTTAATCCTGAGTATAAGAAAAAACTAATTTTAGAAAAATACATTTATCATGCATAAAAATAAACTATTGACCGTTAGTACTACTGATATACGAGTTAGCGCAACTAATCGTAAGATTTCAAATAATGACTTATGTACTTGATCGCTGTTTTAATTAATAGATGAAAACTTAATTGCTAAGGGTTTCTCCACAAAGAAGCTCTGGTCAAATTCGTAGCTTACAAGGCCTCATGTTATCATTTCCTTGCAAGAGACCTATTGCAGAAGAACCCAATACCTCTCTGACCCAAGGTTCTTTATGGAAAAACTCTGAGACTAACCTCGGCCTGTGTAACTGAAACGTAGAATATATTTAGAAACAAACGATCAAGTTTGGCTGATTCCAGACAGGGCAGCAACGAGACTAAAAAAACGTAGACTCCAATTTCATCACAAAATATGACAATATTGTGTTTCGTTCGGCGAGAACCAGAAATATCCTAATTAACATGAATGCTAAGGATAAAAAATTGAAACATGGTACCCAGTTCCATAGATTCTTGTGCTGGTTTTTGCATATGTGGCGATTCGAATCATTTCAATTACATGTCACGTGAGACGCGAGCTGGGTTAGTTAATGTTGGAATATTTTATAGATTGGATTACTGCCTTCAAGCATTCAAGCCACAACATACAATTCAAATCACAAAGCTTGATTATAAATGCGGCCGCATATGGTTACAGGTGCTACAGGTTTTCATATGCAAATTAAGCTGGACATAAAAATATCATTATTCAAATGCGCGTTCACTCTACAAAACGAATCTTCAATTTCATTTTTGAGCGTCTTGATGATGACGGCGTCAGCATAACTCATAAGAATATTTCAAATCATTAAATATCCCGACTTTTTAGGACTTGTTCATTCCTTTAGAACCGTATTTGAATGATTGACTCATGAAGTGAGGCCGAGGCCAAGAGTGAACAAAGCATCATCGGATTTGTTTATTTCACCCAAGGTGCGTGCTAACCAAAGTGTCCCCGAAATGGGCATTGATTTCAAAAAGTGGGAGGAATTATTATTTCTTCTCCGTCCTTGTGGTCTTTCGAAACAATGATTTCAAAAATTAGTAAAAATTTTCAAGGAAGAGTTTTGCATAATGATATCATTATGAAATCAAATATTACAAGGGACCAGCATCTTTTGGGCTGGGCTAGTGCAATAATAGTACATTGCAGTATTGGGTAGCCCCATATGTAAACTCGATCATACGTCATGTATGTAATCACCTCCTCCGAGTCAGTTTTGTTGTTGTTGCGGGAGTTCATGTAAGAGCAAAAATTACGAAACAAAGATTTAATAATTTCGACATTGAAGTTTTTGCAATTAAAAATGGGTGCTGAATATAATACTGATCACGATTTTCCGTGGTCAAGACACTCACTTGATGTGACAGTGGCACTTTGGTATCCCGAAGAGTAGGAGTACGGAATAAAGTTTTTTTGTCGATATTTTTCCTCTGTGTCTTGTAATCAAACTATCGAATTTCGAATTTTTCTCAGTTAAATTCCTTGACTAATTTCGATTCTCGACAGGCTCTAGTTCAGAGTAGTGATATATTAAATTATTACCATTCGTCATGAACGTTTCTAGATAGGTAGGTAGATAAATATTAGTATTGTCATCAATATAAGCACTGGTAAACATTTGGGAGCCATAATGCGCATCACTAGTCCGTTACTGTTTCCACGAATGTGGATTCGCATGAGGGGTTTGAGGGGCTCAACTTCCCCTTTTAGGAGGAAGGACTTTCAGACGAGAAAGAAAATTCTTGGAACTCCAGTAGAGTCGCTGAAAGCAAATGGTACATTTGATTTATGTTGTATATACTATACTTTATTTTCATGAATGAAGAGCGGCAGTAATTTGATGACCGTATTTTAAATGTTATTGATAATAGGGACTCCAGCTGTACAGAGTGCGGCAAAGCAATTTTCTTCTACGGACTCAACAAAGCCTGGCACCGGGGAATCGCGCACTGATGATTCTGATATTAGTCGTTCGCGTTCTTTTACTTCCACGGAAAGAAATTTCATCACACCGTTGAGAGCAATGCAAGAATATTTATTACAGCCACATGATTTGAATGGTCTTCGAAAAACATTGCGGCGGTCGCCTCATGCGGACGAGCCCCCCATTCTAGTTTACTGGCGAAAGGATGTCGAAACTCGGTATTTTAAGTTATTTTTAT
Organism: Tyrannoseira gladiata; assembly: GCA_027744355.1. Classification (NCBI taxonomy): domain Eukaryota; kingdom Metazoa; phylum Arthropoda; class Collembola; order Entomobryomorpha; family Entomobryidae; genus Tyrannoseira; species Tyrannoseira gladiata. Next base: position 6,302 of record JAHZNH010002140.1, on the reverse strand, counting down.
TTGTAACGTCCTGTTGCTTAACTGTATTTCTGAAAGTAATCATTCTTTTATCTCTCTTAATTTCTAGTGCAAACGAAATTTGGGGTGGGAAAGAAAACATTCGGAAGGAAAAAAGAAATCGTGAAGGCCCTGATTATTACGACGGTGAGTTTCCGTAATAAATATTATGCAAGTGTGATTAATATTACCATAAAACTGATTAATATAATTTTCAGTAGTAAGTGAATGAAAACATTGAGGTGAATTTTGTGTTATTCTAAGCATTAGGCGATGTGCGATCAATCCTTAAGAAATATAGAAGAGAACATAGGGAACCAACCGCCGCTAATGAAAATGAAAGGAGTGGATTACGTGAAGGGTCGGGTCGAATTGTTCTAACTGCCGTAGTAATGTAAGATTTTCAGTCAGAAGTATGGATTTCAGTTTTTGAAGCTGAAAGTAGAATGTTAATTAATGTTCATGACTTTTTCAAACGTTCTAGTAATGGAAGCAATTTCGTCATAAAATTGTTGGCTTGGTACATGACGGGCTCCCACAGCCTATTTGCAGAAGCCATTCACTCGTTAGCGGACTCTATCAATCAAATCATCTTAGCATATGGGATTCATAAATCAACGCAGAGTGCAAATGTAGAGCACCCATATGGGTACGCCAACATGAGGCATGTAGCTTCACTTATTTCGGGCGTTGGGATTTTCTGCGTTGGCGCGGGGTTGTCCTTCTACCATGGACTGTCTGGCCTGATGGGAATGCAGCCAGTTGAATCTCTATATTGGGTAGAAGTTTTGAAGCACATTTTACTCTAACTTTAATTTGGAAGTAAAAGTCAAAATCTCTGGATAAGAACATTTTCTTTGTAGGCGTTATTTATTCTGGCTGGCTCACTCGTTTCCGAAGGAGCAACTTTGTTTTTGGCTTGCAACTCTGTCAGGAAGAGAGCTAAGGAAGTCAATATTAGCTTCCGGGATTTTAGTATGGAAAAAATATTAACATTAATTTTTGATTCTTCATAAATTTTTTAATGAAGTAATTTTTAAATGTCGGTTTTCTTGTTCTGTCAAGTCTTAAGAGGTCGGGATCCTTCACTAAATGTTGTGATACTTGAAGACACTGCAGCAGTAGCTGGAGTTGGAATAGCTGCGACATGTATGGCACTGACAATGTATTTGCAGTCGCCTATTCCGGACGCTATTGGATCCCTAGCCATTGGGGGCTTATTGGGTGAGTGCGTTCCTGACTTATAGGATATGAATCCCATGTTGACTCGTTGATTCATAGGCTCTTCATTTATCAGTGTTTTATTGTTTGTACAAAAATTAATCATGAGTACTTAAACTTATTAACCTTGTGTAAAATCTTGGTCGTTGAGTACTGATGCTTATAAGTAATGTAATACGTAACTCAATTCATATTGTTCGTGTCATTTATCGTTTGTAATCTTGTGTAGGAAGTGAAAGCGATTAAAACCAGGGAGGAACTGGAAAGCTTTGTTCTAAAACATGGAGAAAATATTGTCGATACGCTAGGGGCCGAAATTGATAGAATCGAAAAGAGACTGAGAAAATCTCACCCTGAAATTCGTCACTGCGATTTAGAAATTTTGTAGCCAGTATTTGTTGTTTCGTTAAATGTTAACGTAACTTAGTTAATTTTGTAAGTATTAGTACTATTAGTTATGTGAAACGATGTCAACACGCAGGAAAATTTGGATTTGTAGAAAGAATTGCATTCTATCGCCAACAAAAGAAATTCGCAAACGTGTATATTGTAGAACGGTTTTATGGCATACGCGAGGTAGGCACCAGATTATTTATTAATTCAATTTAAACCTTATTTGTGTTAGATGAAAGTATGTATGTAGTTGCATATTTGAGAATGGATATTGATTCCTGTGCTGTGTCTTATAGAGTATATGTGGACGTGAGTGTATATTTATTTATGAATGTACTAACGTAACTGAAATGCTTGATGCAAATGAAATTTTATTTAAGAGTTTATTATTTTTGTGACCTGATCAAAGATTATATATATCTCACGTCTCAACTCACAATTAAATACGTAATGAAATTTTCCGTTTCAATGATTGGTTACGATGACCAGAATCTAATTGATTTTATAATCAAGATAAGTAGGTTAGATATTAGGGTTGCCCTGTTTTTTTGTTTCAATCGAATCCAGTCTTCACCGTGTTGATGTATGCTCGTGTGTATGCTCTAATAAAGTTTTTAATTGACCTTCATAATATATTTTTAATTAGCGTTATATGCTGTATTCTTTAGTGTTATAAGAATACTATTATCGCTACAAATTAATTTAAACTGTTATTTTCATTGTTTTCTACTTATCAATATTTCCGTTCCAGCATGCAAACTTTTCAGATCGGATATTTAACTACTAATTAAAGGAAAAATTATTTGTCAGCAAAAGGAAAGCAAGGAAAACGAAAAAATCAGAATATACTTTCGTGAATAATGTGCAACCGGAACGGTATGACATGGCAAAAAATCATAACGTGCGTGTGATGAGTAAGAAGCACTATTGTGATGTAATCACTAGTTTTTGGCGATTATATCGCAATGGCTACAATGCTTATACTTATAGCAATGCTTATGCTTGGCGATAAAACTTTTCACCTCTGTGGTTTATGAATAGTCAGCTTTGTTTCTGATTTTGAGTTTGAGTAGTGCACAAGCTCAGCCTTTGATGAATAGTACCATCTTATATATATAAGCATGTATAGTTCTTAATTCCGGTACAATTTTCATACGTCCCAACTCCCGTTTGTATGCTATAAGCCGCCATCGCCAAAAACTGGTGATTATATACTCATGGCGCTTCGTACTCATCATGCATGGAAATTTGTTTTCCCAACTATAATTAGTAAGCTTAGAGTACCTTTCTCAATTATAATATAATTCAAATTTTTGAACACCAGTTTCGTTCTCCAACACTTCAAATATATCTAGTACAGAAAATTTTCCAGATCATTGGGCGACAGCGTTTCACACCTGAACATTTTAAGGAGAAACACAGTACTTTAGTGATTTCGTGGTACATTGAAAGTATTATTGATTGATTAATTAATTGATCGCATACTTTAAGTTAATTTAATATTGGTACCTGCAAGTGTGAGGATTTCGAATCCCATCTTCACAATCTTTTTTGTTTTCACATCTGCATTCACACTGATCCTCATCCCAAGTGGCGTCCTCGTTCTCTAAACACATGTACTTTTGTTCCTCATTTTTACATCTGCATGAGCAAAGTTCGTGTTTCTAAAAAATATACGCAGTGACACTAACCGACAATTTTTTCTGCTATCATTTGAATTATGTATTTTGAGAATACTTCTTACATGCTTAATGGAACAATGCTCTTCTAAAATTTCACAGTTGCAAGCGCAACTTTCGTGCTGCTCAATTTCGTATTCCATGCACTTGGCACTTCCAGTGTCATGATTAGTTACTATAACCTTTCAAAAATGAATTTAGGGAAAATTACTCCCAATAGTCAATAGTTAAGCATAGGCGCATGCATTACTTATCAAGAAGCTTACTGGAATTTTTACGAATGAAGTCGCGATGGGTAGGCACGAGTGAAAACCGCTGCTACAGGAACCTCTACATCTCCTCACTTTAGCTAGTTTCGGCTCCAGCTGAAGAACAGAGATAAGTGTATGTTAACTGTTATCTGTGCTAAATTCTACTTTTAGGGAACGCCTGTATAAAATCCACTGCCTAGATTGGCAGGAAGCGTGATGTCTTTCTCCAGCAAGAACATGCAAAGGTGATAGCGGATGGAATATGCGGAGAGTGGGTGGTTGATTGGATGGCCAACCTAACCTTAAGGAACTGAATGTGGAAAGATAAAAGGATGTACTAACTCACGCTGTAATAAGGTCCTGGAGCTCTTATCTTGACCAAGGTCGACTCAGGTTGACATTTTAACCGTTCCGAGTATCGCTTAACTCGAATCATAATTTTTCTGGAGCAATGTCCTTGATTTAAAACGAGCAAAAATCTATTACGTCTATTTATTTTGCGTATTTTCACGAAACCGAAGTTTTGTAATTTGATGCCAGAATTATTTATCTTACCAACGTTTGGGTCGGGGTCGTCGCAACCTTTGCAAATTTGACGACCATGTTTTTCATCCACAGACTATGGTGTTTTAGTGAAAAAAAAATCAAAACTTTCAGAAACCCAAAATTTACCAATTTCGAGAAAATTCGCGGTTAAACCTATATTCATTACCCTGGCCATTCGTCTCAAATTCTCGGAGAATGTGATATTTCTAAACTCTTCTTGCAGGTGCGAGGAAGACATGCAACTAATGAGGACACATAGCACCAAAGTAATGTTGAAGAAGACCAATTTCACAATCTTGTGTCCGTGAATTGAATTCAACATGGTCCTTTTTGAAAATAATAATATTCTTCTAAAACGATTGTGAAGTCTTTGAATGATACAAAGATTATTGAGGTGCTACGAAAATTTAGATGCATGCGGCTCGGTCTTAACTTCTTATGCATTCCAGTAAGAAGGGACCATGAACTCCAATCTTCCTCACACCGACATCCGGGAAAATTCGGTCAGCGATGATTCAACACTTTCATTCATTTTCATTCCTGAGGTTTGTCATTGATATTTCACAGTAGAATTAGACTCGTATTCATGAAGATTTCTGCCACACGCCAAACCACACTATGTCACATTAGAAGGGTCATCGTTATCACCATCTTCATTCTTACTCATCACTCATTGGTCATCAAAATGAAGAGCAGTTTATGAAAAATTAGTTTTCCGTCAGAAACCGCATGAATTAGTGTTACTTGGAATTATCTCTCGTTTCGCTTAAGCGTGACGTGATATAGGTTATGGTGATGCATCATAAGAATTGAAAGTAGCCAACAAGTTCATGGTGCATATTTAATTTATTGTCCTGAAATACAAAACGTTCGGTAAATACTTCATCGACCAACTTAGAGCAAACATATTGTCCAATTATATAGGTACATGGATTTTCCTGAGCCAGGCTTGGTTAAAAATTGAATTAATAGTTAATTCATACTATGCATACCAGATACAAAAAAGCATAAAGTCTGACCCATAATGAAATCTTCCTAACAAGTGCAATTCGCAGTGGCTGGAAACTAAGTATTTAATTTCCTCTATTAAAAAAGCAAAGCCAGATCCTCATTGCTTCACGTTTCATTTTTCTTATTATGCATATACAACTATAACTTGGTTTTCTTCTTTGGTTCCTCCATGTAAAGATTTTATTACTGTATTATGTAGATGTTGACTTATAGAAAGCATGTATTGAGATCGATGTGTCCGTCTGTCTCTGCACGCCATAACTTTCGACCGCCTCCACCGATGGACTTCAAGTTTGAAACATAGACTTCTTGCCATACTCGCAAGACACCTATTTATTTTCAGCAGGAGGTAGAAGGAGTGAATAACGGCTTCCGTTAAATGACACTATATACTTTATGATACAATTCGTAAGCCCTTGGAAAACCATATAAAAACCAACTAATAAAACTTTTAAAACCGAACCCCGGTGGTTCAGAATTCAACAAGCCATTTGCTCGGGTATGTTTGGCGCGATTTTCTTCAAACTTGAAATAGAAGTTGCAAACCCTCAAACTATGACAGCCCTAACGGTCAACGGTTGGAGGCAACGGGAGGGAGTAACGTTTTTTTTCACATGATATGATACATCGTTGGAAAGCTCTTGAAAAACTATGTAGAAACCAACTTTTGAAAAAAAAATCAAAAACTTTTGAAAATGTATCAGAGGACAATGAAGCATTTACTTGTGAACGCGAGGGGTGATTTTCTTCAAACTTGGAACGTGAGTTGCTGTTTAAGCGACCGTTAACCAACATCCTTTGTCAGTGGCTACAACTTTTATAAATGAAGAAAGGAAGAAGCCTAATCGATTGTGTGAAAATACTACTAACAATTAGTATGCATTCATAAGAGGTTAGAAGAGGAAGGAAAAATCCTGCTGGTGGTTATCGTCAGCAGGATTGTAAATTTAATCTCACAATTTGTCAGCCATCATTGACAACTTTCGTTGATTTGCATGGCATGGAAAAGCAGCGAAAACTATGCATCGATCGCATAACACGAGATACCTGTTTTAGGATACCAATTTTCGCTGAAGTTGAGCTCATTAATACGTTTAAATGAAGAATGCATGTGAGCAGATTCAGCGCACACATCTTAGCCGTCATTCCTGTTTCACTTTAGATGAAAGTCGTGTGAAATAGAGGTGTCCAACTGAATCTTGCT
>JAHZNH010002139.1:0-18263 GCA_027744355.1 Tyrannoseira gladiata | reverse complement strand
GAAACATCGGTAAAACCCCTGTTTCAACGACATTTTGCCAGCTTCGTATATAACTTCTTAAGTAACAGGTTTATTTTACTACTCATTTGGTTTAGAAGAATTTCAGGGGTATAAAGAAAGAACCTTCCTATTTGCTTTGTACAAATGTCTTTATCACGAACTGCGCAGACTTATGATAGGGATTATACTACCGATACAAAGCCATATTATTTAGTTTGCTTGGAATGTACTTACTTCTTCCACTCTCCAAAAAACGCTCCCGTTTCGGAATGCATGAAATGCAAAGGATATGTTAAGATAGGTTAAAAATGCTTCTGAAGGGATGGATTCATGATTCACTCGGGAAAATCAAAGTTCAGCTCTCAATTAGAATTAGAATTAATTATGAAAATATTATTTGTGATTGCTAAAAATTGTGTTATTATACTGAATTACTTTGTTAGACACGCAGCAAGACTGCGCAGCAGCATCCCCTTGAGAAAAAATCATAACGGTCTCCGAGGTAAGCTATGGTAGGTATTAGGTATTGACATTTTATTTATACCTGCTCTTTCCAAAGAAAAGAGCCAGGGCACATCGTATTCTCCGTATACGTACTTACTGAACTTGAACTAACAAAGATGAAGTGAGGATTTCGAATTTTTATACGGAAGCAAATTTATAGTGCTTAAATGAGACTCTCTCAATCTTTCAATTCAAGATGCCAGCTTAGACGACTAATATTCCACGTCAGTTGATTTATCTATGCGACCAACTGGTAGCGTCGGATTTTTTAAAATGCGATAAAAGTACGAGTTTGCAGGAAGCAGGCACTTTAACTGTTTACTTGAATGGCATTTCTTTAGAGCTTAAAGCAAAACTTCAGCTATTGTGTTTTATTCGCTCCTAGCTGTAATTATCCAGAAGTTTCCTCCAGAGTAGAGAAGTAAGGAATTGCAACAACGATTTCTTCGGTTTGCAAGAGTTACTCAAGCAAGCAATTTTAAAAATGCATGTTTACGCCATGCTAGAGTCCAACTGAAATTTCATGCTAGAAATGGAATTAAGGTCACACGAACCTTAATCTGTTTCCGTTTATGATTGAAAGCATACTATGAAGCGAAATACGACTAACTTCATGATTATCTTGTTGATGTAGCTAACCATGAGTAAACCTTTAGAAACGTAGCTCTTTTAAACACAAAATGCTTTCGAATGCAACATCTTAAATTTTCATACAGAGATTTAAGAAATACCGGTGTTCACTCTCTCGTTACGGGTTTTTTAGACCGAATATGGAGTTCTTTCCCATGTCCTAAATCCTAAAGCAAACTGAGGTAAGTAGCAAAATTTTAATGGATTATAGCTCCGGCAGTCTAAATATTTATTTTTTGGGAATTCCTCGGAGTACACTTTTTTATAATTAATCGTGTTTGGCAGTTGAAAGTAATTGTACAAACGGACATAGAGAGACACTCGTTCATAAATCTCACTACTATGCAGACTACAGTCGCCTGCCTAATGAAAGTTTCAGAGTAGACCTAGGCGTCCTGTAATGAACTTGAGAATGACTATAGCTATCGTCCTTCCAAACTGCCTAAACGTAAATACATTTTGCGGATGTTTTTACGTGAGAAATTGCACTTTCCTTTCGTATGCATGCAATATTTACCGTTTACAATGCTGAAACTCCATTTCGCACGTTCTTCCAAAGGAAATTATTGTGACGACAGCAGCATTCTCATGCGGTTGCATTGTATACCTAACCTTTGCCTTGTTCAAAGTATAGAGCTGATTCATTAATTTTTCATAGCCTACATCGTTGATGCTGAACCCAGGTATAAAAAGTCTTAAAAAGCAATTCAGCATTCACTTGACCGTTTTCATTCATGCTTATTTTAGATTGTCCATAAAAATATGATGCGTGATGGTCATAACGGTTAACCGCCGAATAGAAGGAGGGAAATAGCGGGTTTCATTTGACCTTATGATACCTCATTTGAAAACTTTAAAAATGTGGTTGAAGGAGCAAATTATAAAGCCGACTATGTGTCTAAGATTGCCATGCAATAGTTTTATTTTCGTCATTGATGACTTCACTCCTTCCGCCACACACCTTTCCCTCCACCACTCCACTCCGCTTCCTTTTTTATTGTTTGTGTTCCTCGTTCCGTTCTTCCCCTCCATTGCTTTTGTGTGGGATGCTTCAAAAAAAAGGACGTGGGAAGTGTATACCGGGTATACGCTATACCACCACTACACTTACTAACTTAGGAACCTTGGGAACTTTTTTTTTGGAAGCTTTTCCCTAATACTCCCAGTTTTAGCCACTCATTACTCCCATTCCTTGATACTATAGCATGTGGTGCTCCTGCTCAAATAACAGTATATTTTTGTATTCTTTCTTAGAACTTGAATACTCGTCCATTCGTTTGTTCGCAAAAAAGTGAACAGGGAGCACACAACATAACGGCCGGAGCCTACTTACTTACTTAGTATGACATACAGCAAGGGTAAGTCGTAGTTATAGTAGCAATAAGGAATGTAAATGTAAGTATCTAATATTCTACTAGCGAAACCCTGTTTTACTTACTTCCTCTAAAAACTTTGCTGGCATGAAAAAGTCAGGTTTGTGTGGCTGGCTCTGGTTCATTCGCTCGCTCCGTCTTTCCTCGTCTTCCATCTTCGCAGTACTGGATTTGCTGAGCTGGGAGCAATACGTGTGCATGATCAAGTTCGAACTCATACGAATACAGTCTTTTTCTCCATCAAATAAATCGTATTAAAAACAGGAAAAAATAACACGAGCAATTATTTTCCCCGCTTCAAAACCTCCTCTAGAGCTTGAAGTGACTGGTACTTGGGAAAAAAATTGTTTTTAAGGGAAAAACGACCTCACGTGTAATTATTTTATTGAAGAAGCAGGAATCGAAAATTAAGGAGGGAGTCATCTTCGAGAAAATTCTATTTATTCTTCTTCCACTCTCACAACCGTAGGTGAAAGCCATTTGTTGGTTTTTGTCCACACACACGCAATTCCAGAAGCGAGCGAATAAATTGTTTTGTGAGGAAGTAAGTCATTGAAGTGCTTTGGTTGGCGAAAACTTAATTTCAATTCGATAATTTTTTCCGTGCTCATAATTCCATTTTGTACAGTTCCGCCTCAAACATGGGGCGCTAACGTACGTTTTTGTGTGTGAGCGTGGTTATATCTGTGAAGCCGAGAGGACCTCCGAAAAAAAGGACATCCTACTTAAGCCTTTCCTCCCGTGATTTCTCTTCCACAACAGAATTTTTCCCAGGTAAAGTAATGAAATCTTTCATTAGTGTTCCACAGCAATTCAATTTCTGACCGAGGATGTGTTCTAGTAGTTTCTGTTTCTGTGAATTCGAAAAAAACCAAAATCCGTAATTCTCTTCAGGTTCTTGGAGGAAAAGAGCCCGCTGAGGCTTGTCATCTTTATCTGTTTCTTGTTTACTTACGTTCTTTTTTTGCGGCATGTGCTCTGTAGCTTTGTTCATTTTTGTTCGATAATGTACAAGCCAAAGCCATATTGCGTACTAGTAAGTAATTGTACTTACGCACTCGATATAAATGCTTGCTTGATCCATGTAATCATCGTGCAAGAACCAGCGTTTTAAGAGACTCGGCATCCTGAACTGCTGTATTACTAACGTGCACGCTTGTTTTGCCTCAGCGTGGAAGACATATTGTTATTAAATGTCACATCCACGATTAAAAAAGCCATTCGGCAATTGGCGTATTGACAACTACATAATTAGTTTAGAGAGGGAAAGTCGACAGCGACGATATTTTATTGCTTTTCATTCCAGGGAAAATGCACGGCGCACTTTACCGAACGCGGGTGTTGTCATACTTGGTTTGGTCGCTCGAGTTCCACGCATATATTTTTGAGCAATGCTACTAGATACCTATAACTGTTAGTAATATTTTATTAATAGGGGTTTTGATTTGGAGAGCTTCAGGTTAATTTTTTTTCGAGTGTGTGATCGCAAGTGTGGCAGAGGCCGGTCATAAATTTCTAATGAATTTCCCCGAATTGTGAGACAAGCCACTCCAGTAATAACCGACTTTAACCGGCTTGGCTTCAGAAAAAGGAGTTTTGAACTTTAGTCTTACCTGCTTACATATTCATACTCATATTCTCCTATTAGACCGTCGTCAAGTAAGCTATTGCCAGAGTAGTTTTAGTTGCCCATGTGATTAAAGTGTGTGCACCACCATTCATATTCATTCTGCTTCGTGCTCCTCCGTCCCCATCGCAAATCATTATTGTTTGCTGGCCACATGCACTCATGCACTGTGCCGATTGTGCACCTGTAAAAAATACCGAGTACATGGTACCAGTATGAAAATGCATGACACAAACGTGATAATAGCTGGAAGGTCCCTAAAAGGTAAAAAAAACTTTCCTACATGCCTCATGACGATGACGATGATAGATGCATCATTTCCCTCGTTTACTGCAATTATCATCACACTACACAAAAAACTTGGGGAGTTTCAACTTTTCAAGTATGTATGAGCAAAGTCCATGCCTATTTTCTTCTTCTCGCATTTTCTTCCAGTCCAGGTATATAAATGAAAATGAATGGTAAATTCTAAAATTCCATCACCATCAAAAACTTTTGTGGTGGAGTGGATGAGTTCATCTTCATCATCTTCTGTCAGATCCGATGATGTGATCCCGACCTCAGAGAAGTTGGTTGTTGTTCTCTTCTTCATTTAAATGCATATATTTTTCTTTTAATGTGGGCACTATTACATGGGCTTTAGGTATGAACCAGGTATAGCACTATAGCTGAAACTCAAACCTGTAAAACTAGCAGATTCATGCCTACTCACACCATTTATTTGGATAAACTCCATCAAGATCATCATCATCATTCATTAATTTTTCCATCCCGGAGAGATTTGCAAAACAAGGGGGAAGCACGGCATCGGTGCGGAGATAGTGTTTACGATCGGAATGCATGACAATGAGTCTAGTGTAGAGAGGTCATTGGTGGAAGAAGAAGAAAATGAAGAATGGGGCTGAGGAACAATAATACATCATTTTTTTTTCATCGCCTCAAGCATATTCCTTCAAGATTGCTTGTGTCGCTGGAGCGAACGGGGATTTTTTTTCCATTTGTTATTGTTTTCACATCTTCCGAGATGGAAAGTTACTTCTGTGGATGAGGACGGAGCGGCTATTGACCGTAACTAGGCTTGCTTGCAGGCTTCGTCGTACCGTAGCGAAAAAAATGACTTTTAAGGATTCTTGCTGCGTCGCACTTTTTCTCGATCCACCGCCTTTAATAGCTCTCTGTCGCCTGATGATGATGATGTGCATTACATCGGGGAACGAGCTGCCATCAACGAGCCCTAACCTATACCTACGATTTCTCACGTTTCGAAATGCCAATGCCAGCATGATGATGATGACGATCGTGAAAATACTTAATCGCTCACTGTTTCATAACCATTAAAAGTCATTCCGTATGTATCTCCTGCCAGGGTACAGATTCTTTGGCAGATTGGGTTCGCTGATAAAAATGGAAAAATGGTGGTTGATTAATGTCCCCTAAAACCACCACCACGACGATCATAACAAGTTTTTATGCACTCCCAGTCGTTACTAGTACAGAGGTGACCTGTGCACTCAAACAGGCAGTCAACTCATTTTTTGTGCATTTTTAATGGGGAAGCTTTAAAAGGGGATTAACCCATCTTAAGTTGTTATTGTTGTTGTCGAAACCGAAATTATTTGTATTTATGCATAGCTGCTGAAATACATTGCTCCGAAATGCGCACCCCCTTTCGCAATGTCATCTGCACTTAATTTACCATTTCCCCATTTTAGAGTTCACACGCGTTACGAAGAATTTCCCCCGTGTCCGTGATCCAATATAAGCATTTGATTTGTGTCACAGAAAGTGGCATCGCATGCAAATGAGAAATCTCTATCAGCATGGTTTGTCAAGACAATGAACGTCATTCTTCGTAATTGCGCATTGCAACTGAAAACTTTCATTAAGGAGGACATAAGTACAAAACTATTTATGTTTGTCTACCGACCCTGCCCTGACGCGGAATGCTCGCTGACTGACTGACTTCCCTGGTAAATCGTAATCGGGTTATAAGGTGGCTCGTCCTCGTATATTATTTCTATTTTGAATTGCATCCACTTTATTTTTTTTTAGATTTGAAGGTGATATAATATATCCCGAACTGGATATGATGATGTGAACTTATGATCGTTGGTTTATTACAGTCATCATTCGTTCTTGTCAGGCGAATTATTCATTTAACTTTCAAAGTTTGAGTTTGTGTTTTTCTACTACAACCCCCTAATAAATCACAAAAAAATGCATTCACGGCCACGAGAAAGTGTTTGAATTTCATGAAATATTCGCCGAGCAAATGTTTTGGTAATTGGTCACATATGCGTCTCGGTGATGGTGAGTGGAGGCAGCTACCGTCACTTCTTTCCGGTAGATTTACCATTTGCGCTCTTTTCTCATCAAAGCAAAGTGGAAGACTAGGTTACAAGCGGAGAGCATACAAAGACGCTCTTTAATAGATAGAGCAAGTCTCAATATTTTTGTTGAGCTAGTCATCGCAACACATCATATCGTCTTTTTTTAATCGTCCCCAAAAAATATGACTCCTTTAGAAAGGAAAGCGAATTCAAAAGCATGTTCCATGTCTTGCTCATTCTAAAATATTTAGTGTGTTGTTAAGTGCTGAACGTAAGAATCAAATGGGCTCATGTTTCCATGTATACATGTGCCATGTCATTAATTCGCAAGGAAAGAAACTCCTCAGATGCTAGCTCCAACTTAACCTGCGAGACAATTTTGCACATTCAGAGGAAATATAGAGCGTTCGAAGCCAGACAGCGGTACTAAAGCCGAGTCGTAAATGGGCTAAGCCGGGTATACACATGCTCATCTGAGCAAATGAATAAGTTATGTTGATGTCAATGTGGATAGATGCAGATATAACCAGTACAGTCGAAGAATGCAATGAACCCGAGTTTTGGCTACAAGACTCAAGTTCCCATTTCCTCCTAACAATAAGTAGAATGAATCACAAGAAATCAGAGACGAGCTCACGTTGTGAGTGAGCGTTGGCAGAAGGAGAGGGGAAATCAAATTAAATCTGCGTATAAAGCGAAACACCATGTTTTCGCAGCCTACCACAGCACAAGAAACTTTTTGCACAATCAATATCGACACATGCACGAAAGGTCCATCAGCTCTGAAGGAAACAAAAAAAGGAATGGTAATTTTCTTTGGTAATGGTAACATCCCTTTCGCATTCCTTCGCAGAATGGAGTCGATCGAGTGGGCCGATCCAATTCTGAAGAAATTCACTCTGGAATTTTTCAAGCGTCTAGCAGCGAGCTTATGCAATCAAGTCTCCTCCTCAGTCAGACTAATATGTGAGCATGAATATTAAACTTGCCCGGTATATACTTACTTATTACTTTGCAAAAAAATAACAATAATAGATGCATCACAGTCCCATGAGTCACTTCTCTACTCTTCTCATATCGGCTACACTGTTTTTAATATGTGTTTGGAGAAGTTTCCAAGAACCCTATCATCATTATTCATCCATCATGCATTCTCTTTTTACAACGAAAATGACTGATGCTTTTCATGAAGTTTCTAGCCTCGTAGTGTTGGTGTTGAGTTCACCGCAAAATGTGTATTGTTTCACTTGGGTTCGTTCTAGTGACATTGTCATTGATACACTGGAGGAGAAACCGCAGATGCTCCAATCATTAGCAAGAAAAACATGTGCAATTCTGCAGGCTTTGATTCAATGCTTTGTACGTAGTGATTTATTTCGTTTAGGACTTATGTAAGCATTAGGTAGTAGTCCTCGTATCGACAGCGAACACAAAGATTTTCTCCTTGAGTTGGCATTTCATTTTAACGGTAAGCTCCCCCAATCAGCCATAAAAAAATTAAAGGGCTGTTGAGGTAATGGTGGCGGTGGTGATGATGATGATTCCGGTTAGGGGCAACTCTTCAATTTGGGGGTGTAAATATTGTTGCTTCTGCTTCTGGAAAATTCGAATCGTGCACCAGCGCTAATTGCTTGCGTTGAATTAGGTAGGTACGTATTTATATTGAGTGAAGAAATACGCAGTAGGTTAGATCGCACGGACGTGATCGATGATCAAAAAGTGTCTCCTGTGACTCATTAAGAGCTTTCCACGAACAATTTGCTGGAGAGGAAAGTTGACACCGAGTGAAAAACAAAAACGTCTTGTAAAATATATACCTCAGACAACCTTAATGTCCTTATGTTTTGTATATAAAAATTACGTGGCAGCTATACACGACTAAGTATATGCCCGCATCAAGAAATTCCCAAAATAGCTTGTGCGTCAAAGGCCCAAACTTTCCAGAGGAAACCGGTAAAAAGATTTTTTTTTCATTCTCGAAATCAAACAATCTGCTCAAGCACTCCGGTTTCCGCCAGCTCCGAAGTGGAGTGAAATTGTCATGGAGTGGTTCAATTTAATTATCTCGAAGATGATGAGATGAGGAAGCGTAAGTGAAGTGTACATGCGGTTTATTCTGGAAAAGTTGAAACCTTTGCTACATGAGCTGAATGCTCATTGCCCCGTGATAATAATAAGTATTCAACCTTCGTCGTCCTTCTTCATCGCGTTGTGTTCGTGTTGGAATTTTTATCTGGAAGTCATGATGTCGTATCGTGAGCTCCGCAGCTGAAATCAATGCAGTATATGAAAGCGCAGATGCCAATGCAATAAGTAATACTAGAAACCACTGCATCATTCGAAATTTGTGCTTGAGCTTGGGTAATAATAATGATGAGTAGCTTCCTCCACAATTCCTTTTTTTTATCTCCGCAAACTTCTCGCTGCACAAGCAACTGTGCATTATTATATTTCTTTGGGCAATTAAGAGAAGAAAATAGGTCGCGTTGAGGGGAAAAACTCCGTATGCGATCCGGCTTGTCTTCTTGGCACGTCCACTCCAGGTATACTCTGGAGTCGGCTAAGAAAGTAGAATTCATGATAATGGCAACGTTGCTTTTAATGATTTTTGCTCTAGACGTCTGCCGCGCTTCCAATGTAGAGGAAAACTTTAGAATGCTTGGAGTTTTTGTGAGATTAGCCTGAGTCCTGCACAAAACTCAATATTCGTTTTTCTCTGACTGACGATGAGTGAGATCTCTCAAGCGACTGGAATGAAGCTATTGTATTGATTCCAGACGAGGAAAAAAGCGAGATATTGTGAACACTAGGTGCGATAATGTGAACAGATCTGCAATTAATTTCTTTTTCTCTTCACAGGATACAGTAATTTCGGCCGGGAAGTGAGTGAGAGCTCGAAGAAAAGGACTGTTCAGTCTTGAACTTGACTTGACAGAAAGAAATCGTTAAGATCTCAAACTTGAAAAAGTCACACAGTTCTAAAGTTTGGAGTGAAAAGAAAAACTACTCACAAATTCAAAGACTGTTTGATCGAATTGTCAAACCCATCAATCTCCACTTCCGCCCTCGTTGATCCATCTACCTAATTTGATTGATCTTGTGTCTGATTTCCATTCCATACTCGTAAGTAGAAAAATATACTCCAGGAATATATACTCTTGTCACTATTACATACATACTTATGCATAATATATTTCGTTGGACATGCAGAGCCGAGAAAAGAAAAAGGCACGCCGTCAAATGGCTATTCTCCGTCTTCTGCATCAACAACGATACATACTTGAAAAGAATTTGGATGCTATCAAGGCTCTTCCTCAGACAACCGTCTTCTACGCTCCTGTAGCTCACTTTGGCTCGCAGAAACTCTCGTTAGGATGCACCTCATATGAGACGAAGGCCCGCTATAAGTCGACCCATGCACCAGCGTCCATTCTCGAGGCAGGAAAGGCGACTCAAGCAGAACCTGCGCCTGTCATTGATCAGCTAGACTTGACATTTAACGACGCCAGACAAGCCTACAGGTCCAAATCAACATGGGAGATTTTGAGAGCATACATTGTCTTCAAGATATGTTCCATCGACTACCTGGTGGAGAACAATCAAAAGGTTAGGAATGACATATTTCTTTCCTCCTTACAACCTATTTTTAGTCCGTTATCGGAGCTTGGAAGGTAAATTTCTCCTTGTCATTTGGCAGTTCATGAAATTGGGTCACAAGATTTTGGGGAAGAAGCTCTTCGAGAAAATAATGGAGTCCACATTCTACGGCCACTTTGTCGCTGGCTCTGATCAAGTGACCATCCAACCAAACATTCAGCGATTGAGGGAGTTCGGTGTCAAAGCTATTTTGGACTACTCCGTCGAAGAAGACATTTCTCAGGATGAGGCTCGGAAAGCTGAGATGGAGTAAGCCCATCAGCTTATTTATATTTACCTCTCAAGAAGAAAACACGAGGAAAAATAAGTATCTATCAACCTATAGTTTGACGAATATGAATGATCTAACGAATGTCTAATCTCATCACTCTAGGTCCTGCACACCTGTCTCTGGAGACCATCCAACTGATGACGGTGCGTGATTCATTTCATTTCATTCTCATGCTTTCTCCAAAAATGCTCCTTCCTTGACATGAACGTTGTGTATATGAAGGAAAAAAAATCATATTTATCTCTAGTCTGATGCTGCTGGCTTTTCACGGAATACGGGGACATGCAAATATAAGTCCTACAAAAAATAATATATAATTTTAGTATGGCCTTTCCGTCAGAAGTTTGACCTTGCGGGAAAAAGCAAGAACTTTTAGCACATTCTTGTACTACTACTGTGTTTGCATGAATTCCATGCGAAAAGAAATTGCATGGAATAACATTGAGCCAGGAGCCAGCAGCATTGGAAGGAAAATGTGAAAGGTTTAATGTGATACCTGTGTGCGCAGTTATCACCTCTTCTCTCTCTTGTGGGATGCTTGTAAGTCACATTTTGGTTCCACTGTCTTCTGTACAGTACAATGCAAGTTGGGATGACAATTTCCGTGTAATTTGTGTGCAATCTTTTATGCCTTGTGTACAAGCTCTTAAATTGTACGGAGAGTGATTAGAGGTGGGTAATAGTTCTGTAGGGATGATGATGATGATCATGCTTTCTTTTAAAAAATTCAGACTGGATTCTATACACATTCTTTTTTTTGTTCATGGAGCGCACTTTTAGTTTTCAGTTCAATAAGTTTCATTCCCATAGTGAAAATTGATTCATTTTGCCCCAAAAGCACCTTTGACTTTATGAATTCTTTTTGAGATACAATAAATGATTTAAGCCTTATTTTTCTTCCTACTTTCTCTCATTTTGACTTTTACATGCTTTTCCCATCCAAATCCGTCCATGTAATGTAATCAAAGTCAATCAAGTAGTAGAGAGATAATTTTTTTCGCTGGTGTTTTTTTAAGTATATGCACTGCGATGAATTCCCATTTTTTCCACCATTTATTTAAGTATTCAATCCAGTTTTGTATTTGGTTGCGTATTTGTCTATATAGCCAATAATTGTGGTGTGTGAATGTATCAAATGTTTCCCATCTTCGTGGACATGCTGTATAAATTTTTAATGACCCATTTTTTGTGTTCATGCTGCTCTAAAGAGCGCCGGAGACTTGGTATGTATCAAATTCGAGAATGAGAAAAAAACATCTTTAATCATGCAGAATTTCCAACTGCAGAAACTTATATTACCTTATGTATAGTATAGATATCTATCTGTATAGTTTTAACTTTCTCCGGAGAAGGTGAAACTTCATTTTGGCATTTTTTTCTCTAAAATATTCAAAGCAGACTTCACGAAGTATCACTACCAGGAGGAGTTCGCGGATCGTCGTAAGAAGGCCGTAGCTCGTACGTATTTCTACATGAATGAAGCACAATGCGAGAGGAACATGGACATTTTCCTACAGTCCATTGAAGCTGTCTCAGGTACACAAAGAGTTACAACGTGTGTGAATGCATTAAATTCGAAATTTTATGGTTGGACTAGATAAGCGAAAAATCTCTCGGTGCGATGGTTTCTTGACAGGAGCCACAAAGGGCACGGGATTCGCTGCTATTAAGGTCACGGCATTGGGGCGTCCACAGCTACTCGTAAGGAGATAGAAATATTATAAATAAATATATATGCTGTCATGAGAATTTTCCTCAAATGTGGAGAATACTCACACGAATATATATTTTTTTACCTGTGGGCTTACAGTTGCAACTGTCTGAAGCGATTGCCAGAGTTCATAGATATGTTGGAGCTGTCACCGGAAAGAAGGGTCATGTTGTTGAGCAGGGGGCAAAGCCAGAGGATTTGAAACGTCGTTTGGATAGAGCGGCCAAGTTGGATCCGACTGTGCAGTGCTGGCTTGATGATATGACTTTTGATTCATCTGGGTAAGAGAGGGAAAGAAGCTTAGGATTTCACTACTTACCATCTGATTCGATTTTTTATCCTCTTTTCTCGAATTCATGTTTATACCCACGGTAATAACTTCTCTTTAAGGTTGATTCACATTCTTCCATGGAAGGGATTGGTTGAGGCTCAGAAGGGATTGGGCGAGTCCTTGAAGGTGGCAGATTTGTCTACAGGTAAAATGCAGAACTTGGTGCCGCCACTCACGAATCAGGAGGAGGAGATGTTTAAGAACATGATGCGCCGCCTGCACACAATCTTTAAGGTAACATGATTTAAATACTTTGGATGGGATGCATCAACATCTCCATAGTCAGCTTTATAAAGTGTTAACGCCATGAGATTTCCATTTTAAAATTGTACTTTTCATTCTAAGATTCAAAAGTTATGAAGGATCACACCACTTATAGTCTGAATGCAGTGATTGATAAGGTCAAGGTGTATTAATGCGCTTATTATTTCGGTCAACAGGAGCGCCAACGAGCTGCAGCGATCGGATATGAAGATCCTATCAACCCATCGTTCGAAGCAACGTCTGAAATGTATCACCGATGCATGGAGGAGGGTATGAGGAGGATCCAGCGACAGAAGGAAAGTCCCAAAGGGAATAGAATTGCCCTAATGGCTGCAACTCACAATGAGGACACTGTTAGATTTGTGATAAAAAAGTGAGGGCTTCTTTTCACTCCTTCCTATCGGTAGTTTTGATGTTATCATATGATTTCTAACAACAATTCTTCTGATATGTTAAACAGAATGGAGGAATACGGAATCAAGAGGTCTGACAGGGCGATCTGTTTTGGTCAACTCTACGGCATGTGCGACCAAGTCTCATTCCCGCTAGGTAAGGAAAAATGCAAATATTTATCACAAATCTTTACAAATGTCACAAACACGAAATCATTTTGTAATTATTTCAGGTCAATCTGGCTACTCTGTCTACAAATATGTTCCTTACGGTCCCGTGACAGAGGTAAGTTAACAGTTTACGAATTGATATTGTCATTGCGATTATTTATCAAAAATTCAAGTGTCCATTCAAAAACAAGCCATTTTTGTACTCGAACAGGTATTGCCATATTTGTCACGTCGTGCTCAAGAAAACAGGGGCTTGATTGGGAAAACGGAGAAAGAGGTCAGACTGTTAAAGAAGGAATTCCTGCGACGAATTCTCAAAGGCCAGTTGTTCTACCGACCCAAGGGCCACTACCAGGTCATGTAAATTCGCCCCGAAAAGAATCGAGTCAGACCCCATTTGAAGGAACTTCTCTTCCAGGGAAAAAATAAATGTGTAATTGCAGACTAGACGGACCCTCCATAAAAGAAACCGATGATATAACTACATAAAAAATTACACGCGCTATTTGTTAGTAACCGCGAAAAAAAGCCAACAGTATTGATACTCACCAGAATCTATAGATTTTACGAATAAGGAGGGTATCGATATTAATTCAATCAATTTTATCTTTCTAGACGTTAATAGCAACAAAAGTGACTTTCTCTACATATTGTGGTAAAATCATATACTTCATAGGTAGTTTAGCTTTTAAGAAGGACAACGAAGACTTTAGCGTCTTTTCTACAAAAAAGAGAAGTTTTAAATGCGTGCTTACGTCATATGGTCACAATAGACTTTCTACAAAGTTGAACAAATTTTATGTATCTCCACTTCTAGCGACACAAAGATAATAATGTTATAGGCGAACGATGTGTACTTATACCATGTAAAACTATATTCATTCAATGCTTCTATAATCCACTCAACTCATTTGACCGATGAATTGCTGGAAGTAGGGTGTAGGAAACATTGCGGTTATTTTTGTAGTTGTATGCACACTTCCGACAAAAATCATGATTCCTCCCTCGTTGCCATAGAAACCGCTCGATCTTTTTTAGGTTGTAAATAGGAAGGCGAACTTTCTTCAGGATATTTTTTCTTTCTATTTCGCGCGGCAAAATTTGATTTCCGTACATTCATTTTAAGTCTTACCATTTTAAGATTATCTATGAATCATGAAGAGTTCGCCACGGCGAAATAAATGGACAGTTCTTAGAATTTATAGTGAGGGGTTATTTATTTTTAGAAGTTTTCCGAAAACTATCAGTAAATTTGGCCGAAAACTATAGTGGTTTTTGGGCAAATTTGTGTTTGCATGTTGAGAAAGAAGGATTTTTCTCTCGTTAGTAAGGTAAGTTAGTAAGTACATACATAAATACTGGGCATTTTTTATGATAGGTATGCACCTCGGGGTTAACGGCGTTTTCATCGCTTGGTTATCTTGAGATCGTGAATGTGGATTTTATTACGCAGATTCCAAGACATAGGTGTGTAGCTATAAAAAAAGGTGCCCAGTGTGTAGACACTTACTTTTCAGGGGTGAAGTGCTAAACATTGTGAAAATGCGAGTGAGTATTTGAAATATTGCTACAATTCTATTCACGTTAATATTGCTTAACTTATTCATGGTTGGTTCCGATTGAAATTTTAGACAGGAAAAAAAATGTCGTGGTGTGTGACTGCAGATTTTTATCAAGGCTGAATTCAACTTTGTATCCATAGCTAGATCAATTAAATATTGTTAAAGATGTACTTAAATCATGAATGAGGGACTGTAGGTGGGGAAAACGAATCTCGAAATAAATAAATGACACAATAAGTATCCAGATAATAAGTAATTTACGAATTCTTGACCTTCGATGTAGACTCATGCGAGAAGAATAACAAGTTAATCTCCTTATTTTCCCTGACTAACTTAATGTACTAACTCGTTCACTGTGTTAGTAAAAGTAGTTCTTCTCAAAAGAAACAGGAACGCAACAAGGTGAGGTGAAACAAAGATTGTGATTTGATGGGATAGGAAAAAATGGAATTCGAATAGGGATAGAGAAAGCGATAGAGGGGGAAACGAGGAAGCTGGTATTGGCCAGTGACGATATTGTGGGTATCTGGAAATTACTCCTGCGTTGATTTAATTTGGAAAAATCGACTTGATGCACCAAAACTGAAATCCATATATGATTTCCATTTGCAAAGAGCCATTATTCCCAGCGAAATCAATAGGAGGAATCGTTTAGTGCCATGCCAATATGCTATGCCAGTTCAAACGGTAGCGACAGCATTAGTAGTACTTTAGTAGTGCGGTAGGATGAGCACTGAAACTCGATGTAATAATGACTTCCTACGCCAATGCAAATTTTTATCATTAATACTATCTCCTAGTCTCTCCATAGTGATGTTTCCGAGAAAAAAAATGTTAGTCATTCATTCAATTTTTTTTCATTCATTCTATCAATACAGTGAAGTCGGGATTAAATTGGATAAAAAAGGTGATTATCTATTTCCTGTACACACGAATTACCTTCTCCTACAAGTATAATATGATGATGATGCACTCGTTCGTGAAGACAAGTTTCTTTTTGTTGTGCAAAATGTTGCTGAAGGTTGATGATTTTAATAGTTTTGAGATATTCTGAAACTTTTGTCGTAGCTCGTTGATTTAGTTTTGAGATTTGCTATAGTGCATTGCCATGTTGTTGTGGTCCACATTTTCAACACACTGTACATTTTATTTTAATGTAGACACACAGGATATCTCTAGATATGCATTCTGCAGAAATCATGTCATGTACCGAACGCAATAATAATGCAGAAAAAATATGTCTGGATGGTGATGTGAAAAAATACACTGTAAATATGAGTTTTGTTGTGTAATTATCTATGCAAATTAAATGTAGATTCCTTCTTAGGTTTGATTCTTTTTTTGCTAGGAAGTTAATATCAGTTAATTGGAGGACGAAAAGATGGTACTAATTCAATGAATTTTTACTACTTTTCCATTATTATTTTTGTGGGGATGTTAAAAGATTTTTAAAAACTTTAAGCCATGTAAACCATAACCCATGTGGGTTTGTCAGTAAAGAAGCCTCGGTCATTGCAGACGTGTAGATGGGAGAAGATACGGAGTCTCCATGACATCCATATCTTCTATAAGTGCGTGACATTATGGGTTCGAGGGGGAGGTTGGGTGACTAAAAATGACCGATGCTTTTTTATGTGGAAACCCTATGGTGAGATGAATGAATGCTGCATATAAAATCAAGAATGATGATGATGAGTGGTTAGAGGTCTACGGTGTCTGTGTTGACAATACAATACAAGTTTAAGCCTAGTTATTTTTAAAAATATATAGTTGTCAATAAAAAATGATATAATTGTATTTATGTTTGTGTAAAAAACGAACACTTTTCTTGAACAAAGCATTTTTTTATTCAGTGCTTGGCATTATTGGAAAGAATTTTAAGGTTCAGAATAGTCTGGAGTACAACTCCTTCTTGAGCATATTCCTCTCCTCGCGAGCACCCTTCAACACGGAACGGTTCTCGGACGCGCGACGAGCGAGATATGGCACCACCTTCGCGAGAGGACCGTAAGGCGTGGATTTATAGACTTTGTAGTTGGATTTGACTAGAAATTTCCAAACAAGATGAAGTGATAAATGTTCCCCATGAAACGAAATTCAAGGCATTGAGTGGCTCCATAATTAGGATTTTCTCTCTTCGTGAATCCATCTAAATATCGTGTAAATATTTTACCCAAGGGCGTGCTCAGGTAGTCGGCCATTCCATAAATCTGCGCGAATGTCGCCAAATCATCTCTCGGTCCTATTCCAAGGTTCTTCATGTTCTGCACCGCTAGTCTAATCGACTTTTCGTTGTGCGTTGCGATAAGCAAGTGGGATTGCTTTCCGTAGGGCTCGGTCATAAATCGCAGCACTGTTTCTATGCATCTATCCGGAACAATGGGGAAAGATGATATTGTATTATGACACCAAGGTATATATACTTTCCAGATATATTTATGTTTGCTTAATTGAGCAAAATGGTAGAAATTGCTTTTTTGATCGGGGATTACTGGTCGTAGGAGTTGCTTGTTTCGTAGTACGAGTCACAAACCGGAGACGGTTTGCCTGCCTTCTTCGCGAGATATCTCTCCCGGTCCATGTAGGCACCCCGCACGATTTTCCCGTACCAACTGAGCTGCATTCGCTTCACTACTTCCAGCTCCATTTCTGTGGTTTCAAAGGCATCCTGGAGAGTCGAGTGAAAAGATCGGAAAGGAGGAAATAAACACGATTTTTTTGTAATTCACTTCATTAATATCGATTTTAAGCCTGGTAGCGTATCTGCACTGCTTTGCATGGAAATAAGGTGGCAAACGTATTGATGCTTAACCTTGAGGTATCCTTGAATCGTGTCTCCTACGGCATACTCCCCACCGTTGTACCTTGCCATGAGCACTAGAGCTATCGTTGATATGGCATACTTGCAGGAGTAGAACTCTGCGTCTACGATGATCTTCACACCCAAGCGTTTTGCTAGAGTCACTACAAAACAGAAAATCTAATTGTTATCAACCAAATCAAACCCATGAATCACGAATATCTACTTGCAATTTGTTGTTCTACTAATCTATAGTTCTTTTTCGACTCCCGTGCTAAACCCTTATATAAGGAGTCTCAAAACATGACTGGCTATGCTAAACCCCATACAAGGCATTAATCCCGGCACAACATTTAAGTATTGCATCTCAATGCTAAACCCAATTTCAAACAGGTGCCAGAATGATAAGACCCATTTAAAACCGATTCCACAATGCTAAACCCCATGTAATGCTAATGCTAAGCTGAGCAAAGAGCCCAGCACGTAACCTAACCTAAGCTGAGCAAAGAGCCAAGCACGTAACCTAACCTAAGTTCAGCAAAGAGCCAAGCAGGTAACCTAACCTAAGCTGAGCAAAGAGCCAAGCACGTAACCTAACCTAACCTAAGCTGAGCAAAGAGCCAAGCACGTAACCTAACCT
>JAHZNH010002138.1:0-10504 GCA_027744355.1 Tyrannoseira gladiata | reverse complement strand
ATTAAAATTAAAATTCATTCAGGGATTTGGCGGGAAATCTAAGATCGAAATCTGAAAAAATAGACATTTTCCCTTCACTGTCCCACCTCAAGCTTATGAATACCTCCCCACCCCACGACAATGTAAGTATGTACAGCGGCGGCAGAAGCCGTCTGGTCATGTTTCTTCCCGTGGGCGCACATCCTCCTCCTCCCTCGTTAAATCACTCACTGTCTTAATCCTATCATCATCTCCGAGATAACTGAGATTTATTTGATTAATAAATAATCAACTTCCACTACACCCTACAAGAGGTTCTCCGTCATAAATGGGGAGCAAGATTCATGGACTGGATCGGGGAGATGCTGAAGATTTCTAAAGGATTTCCTCGCTCCGATTTTATGCTCCCACCTGCTCCAAACCTCCTTCAGCGGATATGAGTGTTGAGGATTTTGAGTGCGTACGTGAGCCGTAAAGCCTCCTTGATATACTGGATAAAGTCGCTCTAGCAGTCAATCCACTAGAAAACTGGAGTGATGTGAAGTTCTGGACTCCGAATGTAATAAACTTGATGATTGAAAATCTCATCAGTTATTATTCACCCAATCTAAGGTCTACGTGGGTGGTAGCCAACCAAATATGAAACTTCAAGGTAATAAACATCCGTGCAACAAGTTCTACTTGTCATAACTCAACCATCGCAAACGCATCTAGCTTGAGATGGTGAGGATATGCTGGTGAATCATTCAAAATTCTGAATAGGCAATTAGTTAACTGAGCAACGCACTAAGCAATCATAATTTTCATCATCACAATTGTATAAATATGAACTCAAATCAGCCAGTCAGCCCTTCTTCTCAGGAGTTCATTCATCCATTCCTCATACTTGCTACTTAGGTTGCTATTGCCCAAAAGCCCTAATCAAAATCAGAATCTCCCCACGAGCACACACGCACGCAACACGGAGGCGATCGCTTCAGTACTTCAGAGATCAATAATTAATCGAGAAGGAATTACGCAAATTCATGGGGCATTCTGAAAGCAGCTGAAACTTGTCAATGGGGAATTGGCATGAATGAATGAATGAATGCGGTGGAAATAAATAGGTAATCTGGATAAATATATGTGTCAGAGTGAATTACTGACAATTGACAAATCCCAAATAGGTAACTTTCCTTGCATTCTTCATTCGTTCCTCTCGCTTCTTCTCCTTTCCCCTGTCATTTAATTCGGAGGAAAATTCACCTCCGCTCAGTAATTTTCGTCGTCGGTGGGAGCTGCAAATGAATGGTGTTGGCAAAGTTTAACCTTCATTAGTGCAAAACTTGGGAGTACTATCATTAGCGGGGTATCATCAATACTTAGTAAGTACATTTCTTTTATGGCCTCGTCTATTCACTCCACTACTTAATAATCACTAGCGTCCGTCGATTGTTTATAGAGCCGCCAAACCAAAAGCAAAAAATGACCAACATTCCCTTCCAAGTCCTCCTCCCGTCCATTTCTCTTGTGCCAAAAAAAGACTGCAACGAGTGGGGAACAATGGTAATGTGGAGCGTTACGCATCGGATAAAAAATGCAAGTAACGTGAAGTGAAGAAATAAATTATTCTCATCATTATTCTCGGAAGGCCATTATCACCTCATCTTGAGGATGGGTATAATTTCGTTCAGCGAGCAGTAAGCAAGTACTCACTTGACTTAACAGCTTCATGTGCTGACGATGAGTGATTTCGTTGCAATTTCACGATATTCCGATTCCCCATTTCCCGATTTGCGGGGGAATTTTTTTTCACGCATGTTGGGGCTTGGGTGAGTGCTCATGAGAATTTATCAACGCAACAAAATCGGACGATCCGATCCGCTGGTGCCCCTGCACCTTGTAATTAGCCTGTTCATTGATTGTCGACTTGTCGGTGGAGCAAAAGAAGAATTATGCTCTTTTACAACATAGAGCTATAAATAGACTCACTCAGACAGTTTTCCCTGAAATAAGCCAAGAAGCAACAAATTGTGGAGTGGAGATGGATTAAGGGAGAAAAACGAGAACAGTTTGTAACGGATTTGAATGTGATGAGGTGATATTATCATACATTTTTTTATTCATCCTCCCATTCATTCCCCCACTGAAGGCGGTCGCTCCTTGTGATTCATTTTCCTCTGAAAAAGTGGATCTTCTTCTCCTTTTGGCGGGGAGACGAGCCCGATTGTCGATATATCATATCAGTGCACTCAATCAGCCTCAGCGGCTCATGTTTCGCTCGTAATCGTACTTAAATGGGGAGTCGTTATGATAGGCGAACATTAAGAAACAAACATGATGATGATGATGACTGGCAGCAGAAGGAGAGAACAGCATCAGCAGCAACAACAACAGCCACTGTTGCTGTTGTTGCTGCTGTCTTGCCTCATTTTCATATCACTTCTTCTTCTTCTTCTCGACTTGAGTTGAGCTGAATGAAGAAAAAAATTATTAATTACATTTTCCCCTCCTCTAATCAAAGATGATAGTAATGAGATAGGAGAATGATGATGATGATGATGCTTCTTTTTTTATTGCGAAATTCTGCTGAGCTTGATGATGTTACGTTATGCGTGCACCAAGAAAAAAAAGTGATACACGCACTCATCCCATTTGCTTGTTTTGTTGAGCACTCACGATCTACTTTTTTCCCTCGTGGGGGAAACAAGGCTCCCTATTGAAGATGGGGGTAAGTGGAGGAGTTTTTTTCTTTATCGGAATATACTTATTCACCCAGCACAGAAGTAATCAGTACACTTGTTTTTTGCATAAAATAAGTACGGAATGATGAAGGCAAGTCGAGACATGAATGACATGACACGACACGGGTAGATAGATATACCAGGTACCCCTTTTTCCCTCCGATAAAAAGTCCCTCGAGATAAGGGAAAAAAGGTAGGCCAACCAATGCAAAAAAAACAACGAGGCTTTGGGAGTACGAGCTTGAGCTTATTCATTTACTAATACTGCGGCTTTGGTGGTGGTAGCTCTTTGTTCTCGCGAGAAAAAAAAACAACAAGTCCATGAGGGAGCCGCCACTAGACTAGACTCTTTCATCAAATCAGGGCTCTTCTCAAGTAGCAGGGGAACCAGACAAAGAGGTCTAGACTGACAGACAGGATAGAAAATACATAGTAACTTTTTTTCGGGGAAGGGTTGAAACAAGAAGAGAAATGATTGTGCTGGATGCGCCGGTGTCTTCCAGCCAGAAAGTTTTTTAATGCATGTTAGATTACGTAAGTCCACTAATTCCTGTGGTGCTTTGTTTTTGTTTTCTTTCTGGAGAATGTAGGTAGATATGTACTTACGCACGCCCCTCGGAGAGTCTACCTCAGTACTTATTATGATTACGCGAGAAAGGCTAATAGCCACCACAAGTCCAAGAAGTAGAAAGGAAACAAACAAGCACGGAGGAGAAGGAGGAGGAAAAACATATCTGGAAGAGGAAGAAAAAACTAGCTGCTTCAAGTTTTGTACGCGTGAGATGAGTAATCGTAAAAGAAAGAAGAGGAGTGGAACGCGTGTTTTGTGTTTCTCCTTTTGTTTCAACCTTCCCAATTTATGCGAGACTGGGAGTGAGGCTGTGGCTTTGACTTTTTAAAGTTTCCCCCTTGTTAATGAGGCACAGAGACCGGGGTACCATAAAGGAGAATGGTAGGAGTTAAGTTGTACTATGCTGTGTGCTCGTGCTGGGCGTTTATTTCGGTGGACTTACAAGTAGAGTGACCCAGGTGATCAGCCACAAAGCATTTCAAATGTACTAAACATAAGACACGTGGTTTTGGAACTAATTATAACGAGACAGCATTTACTAACTAATAATGACTAAAAGATTTTCACCTTAACGCGTTCTAAAAAAGCTTGAGATCAGGATTAACCGCGACTGTCTCTATGATGGACAAACTAAGAAAATTCTATTTAAATTTTAATTGGTGTTAAAAGGCTCAGAAAATAGTACAGATATCGTCAGATAAAGATTGAATACTTAAAAACGTCAAGAGTTAAAATCTGCGGCAAAATCATGCTCGCTGGGCATTGC
The DNA here is from genome assembly GCA_027744355.1 of Tyrannoseira gladiata. Classification (NCBI taxonomy): domain Eukaryota; kingdom Metazoa; phylum Arthropoda; class Collembola; order Entomobryomorpha; family Entomobryidae; genus Tyrannoseira; species Tyrannoseira gladiata. Next base: position 6,465 of record JAHZNH010002138.1, on the reverse strand, counting down.
TAATTCAAAATGAAAAAGCAAAAAATTTTATCATGGATTTTCGGTCTGATCACCTGCGTCACTTTACTTGTGCAAGTAGTCGTAAGGCATCGCCATCACGGAGCGCGCTCTCCTTCCTCCATTTTAATGCGATGCAATACAATGCAATATAAGTAGTTAGTGCCTCAACTTACCTGAGCAGAGGGAGCCGTGTTTTTTTTCAGATTATTTCCCTCGCCTCTTGCATATAATACCGTAGCTATAACTACTACTAGAATACCATTCAAAGTGAGTCGGGCAGGGACAGCATGTTCCAATTAAAACACAGGAAGGGTTAAATCACCGGAAGTTGAAGCCTCCGCCGCTACTGTGAAATGAAAAAAAGAATGAGAATGCCGAGCAGCGGGAGTGTACTCACTTCTGCCTTTTTTTAAAGGTGGCACGGAATGCTCGTGATTGTGTGCCGTACTGTTGATGTTGGTGGAGGAGTAAGAATGTGTGCACTTAATTCCTACCTCCCGTTCGATGGCGAAGGTTTTTGCATGCATTTGTGCTGGCTTGCTTGTATACATTCAGCTTTACCGTGGTGCAAAGGTTCTTTCCGCTATTGTACCGTACCTCATTCGATTTACGAGTTTTGCATCAGCAATCTCATGTGCTTTGCACAAAGATACTTTGTCATCTGAATTCTGCGCTGACAAGAGGTGACAAAGTATCGTAATCCATCAAAAGGAAATCAAATTCAATTGATCGGCTCCTAAATATTTTGATGAAATTATAGTTAACAAGTTTATCACTCTAAGAGAATGATAATTAGTCACACTTTGCAATTTCCTGCGAGTCTAAATCAATTTCTACCTCAGAGGTCTTCTCCAGTAGATAGCGAAATGTCAAGGCATATTTACTCACAATTAACTACTGCACTATATTTATCTCTCGACTTCCTCCTTGTTAACATTTTGTACTGACTTGACTCACTCTTAGCTTCGCTGATAGCGACAGGGAAACGTGGACAGTTTGTTTCGAAGCTGCACCTGCATGTGGCATGGTGAGTGACAGAATGACAAGGAACCTACATACTTACTTACTTCGCACATGCTTCATGTGCGTTTGCCAGCGCTCGGTTATGCATGCCCTCCTCTACTTACTGACATAAGCCTTTGCCAATCTAATCCAACCCAATCCCAAAGGTAAATTCACTTCAGTCAAAAAACGTGTTCTACCCTTTCCTTTGTCATGGGGGAGAATGTTTTGGAGCGACAATGACACTTTGTTTGCATTAATAACAAGCTAACGGGCAAAGTGCACTCACTCTAACTTCCTCCCTCCCTGCCTCCCTCTCGCTGCACTGGGATGCCTCGTGTCCCCGTACAATTCTATCCACCAAATTCTTTTTTTTTCAGACGGACGGATGGATAGATAGATAATCACGAGGAAAAATATGCAGACGGAACGGTGCATGCGAAATGTTGGATTGGATGTGCTTGTTCCATTCCACTCCACTCGCTCCATAATGCATGTAACGAACGAGACTAGGACGAGTGTACTCGCTCAAAAAAGTAAGTATGAGCAGAGTAACTAGTGTCATGCCAATCCAACCCAATCCAGTGCACCTCACTTATTCATGGGAAAAGTTTGCTATTGTTAGGAAAGTCATTTGCATATCGAATCGAACCCACGTACTAAATGCGCTCACTAATACTTCCCGGTCATGTTCAGTGGAGTGCGATGGACGACCTTTAAAATTCATTGGGATGTGATGTGAAGTGATGGCCTTCCAGCCCCCACCTCAAAAATTCATGAGGTGACAACAACAACCACCTCCAAATCTGAATTTTTTTATTTCTCCTCATCAGCCACTAACACTAACGCCGGAAAATTTAGTGGCGCTATGTCCCCAAAGTTGGAAAATCCCCTCGTTGATTTGAAATTACCTATCTAATTTATCGACAAGGAAAGTCCCCTTCAGCCTACAAGATGGACCAACCTAAAAGTGCACTGAGGAAAACCAAAGCCATTTCTTTCGAATTTTTCCTCCGACTCTACTCAACTGTCAATCATCAACCCCTCCACCATTTAAACTGCGGGTCATCCCCCATTTACTTCTACATTTTCCGAATTTGGGGCAAAAAAATTGATTTTCCCCCCCAAAAAAATTGATAGTCTTCCTATTTCCATCGACTCGGAACAAAATGGCTTTTAAGCGATCAGCATTATTCATTAATTCATGGATTCATGCTTCTCCCTCGTATTTTATGGTACCTATCTGCGGGGAAAAAATTGCATTGTTGCATGCAACCCGATAGTTCTCGGGTATTTTTTCAGCTCAAAATTCAATTCGACTTTATGCTGTGCATAGAAAGTGCATACACGCCATGGCTTGGCTTGGTTTGGCATGTCATGTTTGGCACACTTCTCCTCGGAGAGGACGCTTACATGTTACTTCAATAAAATGTGATGTGATGATGAATGCAACTAAAGTAAAAAAATCTTTCAAAAACCTTTCATCATTTCGGAGGTGAGATTTCCCTCGATGCTCACATGTTCCCGGTTCTTGCTGGCACCAAAAATATAAAATTCACTCACAAAACTATCGGAGGAGCTCAAAATGTTTGTCGTAACTTCTTCCACCGTAATATATTTTTTTTCGTTAAAAAATCTGACAAGAATAAACTTCAGCTCATTCTTCCCCACTATTTCCACCTTTTTTTATACCTCCTTCATTCATTTATACCGGGGGCATTTTCCTCCAGATATAAGTCGGGATCAATGGAGTTCCTCTAGCTCCTTATTTTCCTTTCTGGAGGCAGCACGCTCCACTCTCAAAAAAAGTGAGTGAGCTAGCCGCCTATGCGTTCACTCCAGGAAAAGTCGTGGTGGCGGTGGTGGATGCATGCATGCTTACTTACTCGCTTGGTCTATCATCGATCGATAGAACCATTTGGCTGAACTCAACCCAACTGAAAACTCGCTCCGCTAGCTCACTCGCTCTCTCACTTACTCACACGGTACGAGTCACAGTCACAAGAACACCAGCATGAAAACCCAAAGCTTTTCCTCCAGAGCAAAAAAAATCCCCCCTTTCTTTCTGTACTCCACTCACTCACTTCACTGGAGAGTTTCCATGAGGAAGTGTTTCCACCAGAAATCCTCATGCAGTCCGGCCGGCTTGGTCTGGTCCGAGAAATTATTATGATTATTGGGAAACCTCAGCCCCAGCACTGAGAAAAAAAATTCACTTATTTAATACACACTCTTTAAATTGTTGCCACACTCCAGGAATAAAGTGGACAACACCAGTCCTGGTAAATAATCCCGGAACTTCACTAAATACTTCTCCTTGATTTCTTCTTGATGCCTGAAATTTTTTCGGAGATTTTGGGCTTAATTTCTCAGCACAATTAATGTAGCTTAATTTTGCGGTGGGACAGGAGAGGGTAGAATCCATATCACTCTCCCTGGAAAGGATTACACAACTCTTCTTCTCCAGCGGATTTTTTTATGTGGAGGTTGGTTCATGCTCCTATTGTAAATTCAGATGAGGAGCGGAGACAAAGTGGTTCAGTTTGGCTTGGTTTGATAAGTTTGGGAGATAGCGTTTTTCTCTACGCACTCGACTCACTCACTCGATCACTCGAAAGATGAGAAAATGTGAAGGAGAAACTGCTTTAGGAGAAGAAGCTCCACGTTTTCCTCCTCACGAGCTGGCGAGGCTGCAAGGCTCTGTGCCTATCATCATCTGTGGCTAGCGAAACGACTGAAGCAACTTTATCCTTTTGCGCTGTCTTATATTTAAAAAAAGAAGAAGTGGAGTGGTGGTGGTGGAGTGAGAGGAAAAAAGCTCGCAAGCAAGAATACTTGGTTTGGTTTGCTTTAGTTAGCAATGGCCTGGCTATGGCTTGGCTTCGTCGTTTTGTCGTAAACACGAGGTAAAGTGAGAGAGCAGAAGGGGGAGGTGTATGGGAAAACGGCCAAAACGTATCTACCAGAAATGGTTGGATTCGTTCGAAAAAAAGAATAAATGAATGTGAGTGAGTGAGTGTGTGTGGTGCGTTACAGTGGTTTCTCCTAGGATTTTGTGGTGGCACTAGGAAAAACACGGGGTTTGCATTAGACATCATTGCATTGTGAGCAGAGCTCGTACTAGACATTAACATTGCATTGCAGTTTGGTTTGATGTATTTAAGTAGAGGAATAAAATGATGCTCGTGGTGTGATGAGGATGCACTCGCAAAGGTAATAATAATGTGAGTGGTGATGAGCAACTAACTTTACGATGAGACGCTAAATGAACGAATGTAACGTCAAGAGCAACGTGCAACTCAAACTATTTGGCTGGGTAGTTAAAATATTGTATTGCACTCGCCATCCTATCGCATCATATCGTATCAGAATGGCAGATTTTTCCTGAATCAGAGGAAAGTTCGCATGAAAAAATGCCGAATGTCCCCAGAACTCATTGAAGAATAAAGTAAATCACAAAGCTTTAAATGATGGAATATTGTTTTGCCCTAAGACTGATGTATTGAACCCAAATGTCAGGAATCCGAAGTGGAGTATTTAGTATGACGTGATGATATGATCTGATCTGGTATCATTCTCATCTCCTGATTTTTTTGCGTGCATTCCCCTTGTCTCCCTACATGTATTCGCCATTAGTGAATTTTGTTGTTGTTGGACTTACTTGTGCTGAAGTTTTTAGAGAATTTCGGGGTAATTTTTAGAAGTAAATTTTAAATTTCAGCTATTGGCACTTTAAAGGTCTTTTACCTACATGAGGATGATGAATTCTAGAAGGGGGATGGATAAATAGATTTAGCGATGGGAGGAAATCCGCGATGAAATTGTGCGGAGCTACGTAGGTGAATATTGGCAGCATTCTTCTTTTCTGAAGAAACCCCGAAAAAAAATTTAAAAGAATTAAAAGTGATTTTTCTGCGATGACGACTCTGATAAAGAGGAATGCTGAAGGTGAGGGAATCTCTGCTGGGGCTCTGACACTGACTTGGATAAATGTGTTGATTAGATGAGAGCTCCTGCTCTGAATGCGAAAGCTGAAGTTCATGAAATGTAAACAAACGTGATTTGTTTTTGAGGAAGTTGGGTCTGATCTGTTGGAGGAAAACGAGGGGTAGTGGCGATGTGATGATGTTCTAAAAATTGCTTCATTCCATCAGGCCAAATGCAAAGAAATTTCTGAGAAAATCTACGTAAGTCTGCTAAAAGATTGAAATTTCGAGTTGAATGCAAAGTTCACTTTTTTCGCGGGTGAAAATGATTTGGTGAGAAGTGCACTGAGTGAAATTCGTCAAGAAACTTTATAAAATCCATTTTCTTATTGTCGATATTTAAACTGTATACAATGGGACAAGTGCGGCAAAGAAGCAAAATATTTATGTCTCGGGCCATGCTATTAATGCTTTTATCGTAGGACTAAATTAAAACGGAGAATCAACTTGTGACTGTTTTTTAAAAGATATTTGTCGTTTTTTTGTATTAGAAACCGTCATTGTGTTTTTTATTGTTGTGTCTGGACATCTTTACAGGATAGAAACGTAAGACTTTGAAGGAATCTCGAGACTGGCTCGATGCTTTTATTTCTCTTGTAACGTTTATTCATATAAATCTGATTATCATTCGTGGGATGTAAATGCGTGTCTCATAAGTATCAAAGGATACGGGCTAGGGAAGGTCTGAAGCGTAGTTCCATTCGATTCCTTTTCTATATTCCTACTGGATTCATGTCACGGAATCGCCCCTCCAACCCGTATCGATTAGAATTTTGATCTATGTGTAACTTTAACGGCTCAAGGCCCTTCTTAAAATTTTGGTACTTTGAAAGTTAAACAATGCTATAGTATTTATTCCGGATGTAGTGAGTCGTGACGTTTTTTTCATCCGTGGAATTTTTGTATCTATGTCTAGCTTTTCCCGTGATCAGGCAATTAATCGAGGGCCTGTTGGGCTATATTTATCTTTAGTCTTGTACTTTGTTACTATCAGTTTTAAGGGCCGAATATCCTTTTTGGCGGCGTCGGTCCTGGTGACATTTTGGAGATAGTTAAATTCATGCCGAGCTTGTTTATATTTGTCAAATTAACGGAGTTGTATTGTATATAAGTATTGTAACTGTGAGTAATTGGGGGATTTGAGAGAGTTCACGCAAATATCCATGCCTTATGGGTATAGATGCGTTATTAGACGAGAAGCGGCGCAGGGCCTGGGTGTGAAGTTCGTCGTGGGGAAAGTAAATTACGTGATTAAACTGTTTCGGTAAAGTTGTAGTATAAATTTATTGTAAAAATCAGAATTTAAAGTGATATAGTTCTTGTCGTTGGTGTCTCACGAAGAGACTCTGCCCGAACTGAGGAGAGGAGCCTCCTTTTATACCCCGTCGACTCGCCACGAAATGCATGGAACAATGGCTATTGGTAAATTTCCGATTGAATGCTGGTGACTCATTAGTTCTGTGAATAAATGGGCAAT
>JAHZNH010002137.1:0-15722 GCA_027744355.1 Tyrannoseira gladiata | reverse complement strand
AAAAAAAATTCTGATTGATGAGCACCAAAAAACCATGGTGGTAAGTATTTGTAGCTTGTGCTAGCCTCTAGCCCATATTAGTAGTATGATTGGAAAGATGAAGGTTCGGCCATCTGGTGTCAATACTGAAACTCTTCAGGTAAACTTTCTTTCCAGAGCTACGAGGCGAACTTTGCTTTCTACAATAGTATTCTGAAGCATTGGTTCTGCTTTGAGGGATCCAATGATAAAAACTACTAAAATGCCCATACAACGGAAAACAAGGAAAACTTAAGTTTCAGAAATGAATAGGCTTTGTTGGAATCTTAGTTCAACTAAGTACTTTACTTTTCTATTGACGACAGTACATTTTCACATTCCGTCATTTCCAGGATGGCTCTCCAAGAACGAGAATTAAGCCTTATAGTCAGTACAAAAAACGGGAGATGCGAATTCTTCGGAGTTTTTTTATGGCTGAAGTCATAAAGATGGCTTAGCTTATCACTGTCCAACTTTTCCTAATGTGCATTCTTGGGGAAATTTTTAAAAAGTAAAATAATGAACTATCTCAGCCTCCAAGTGCATTTCCAGAGAGCTACCAGTAATGGATTAGTCCGAGTCCAAACGATGATACATTAATTTATGTTCTCTCTGAATGTGTAAAGTTAACCCTTTACTTGTCATAAAGTACTCCCAGAGGGATACTTAAAAATTCGACGACTCCCTTCAAAAAATGAATAGCGTAGATATACTTGCGAGCATTTCTTCCGTTACGCCTCCGGTTTTGGATTTTCATCTGAAACCAAAGACCTCGGAATGGATTGACGTCAGTAAAGCACATGGAAAATAATTTTGAGCATCGTTTTGCATGCATGAAAAGCATCAATATCCATTTTCGAAATGAGAAGAAATGACTTGTAGCTCATAAACATAAAGAAAAACAAGGGCTTGTGATACGTCATAAAAAATAATGGTTAGCAGAATAATACTTCATGGCCAGCTTTCCTTAAGTTTAACCTAGGAGTGATGGCCCCAACATTCAGTAAGATACTCAAGTTTACTGCCATCATATTTTTCGATTAAATTATGACAAGAGACCCATGTAGGAGGTGGGATCTAATAACACTCACTCTAATGTCAGCTAAAAATTGAAACGCCCAGCAATATATATCTTGAAGACTGGTTAGAATTATCAATTCATATAAGTATGGCACACATGGACTAACCTTATTTAAGTTAATGATTCACAATGTTGTATTGATGAAAGCATTGAGCCTCAAAATTACCTTGCTCTTTTTACAATCAGGAATGTATTATAAAATAGAACTTTAAAGCCTTTCTTTCAGTATCACACTAACGATGTAGGCTTGAATACTGGTTCCAGCACTGCACCATAACAATATATATCATGGCACTTGATGATAACGACAACTGGTGGCTCGTCAGCATTAATGATTAGTTCAGATAAAGAATTCATAAAATATTGTGCATCATCTCTTCCTGTCCATTCATAGTGAATCCTGTGCGCATCTGCTCCAAGAGATGGGATAAAGAGAGAATGCATAAGTAATAATGAAATGTGTAAAACCTCAGGCTTATCATCAAGTAGACAATGTTCTTGAAACACGACGGTGACGGCGACGACGACTACTAGGAAGGTTTTTATGCCTCGCCTCACTGCAGAGGGCAATCTATAGGCAGTTAGCAGAATGGATTAGATGATGATAAAGACGCAAAAACTACCAAAAACAGCTCTCCTCGCTTCATTTCTTTCTTATTTCGCAATAAAAGCATTTTCTAGAGTCAGAAACAGTCTCCCCCTTTCAAATACAGCCCAAAAGAGTCTTTTGGAAAAGTGCGGCATATATTATTGGACCTTAGCAAAAGTATCACAAACGGCCAACTCACATTTTATTTTCTTACCGCATGAGTTCTTCACATAAGCCTTTCAGCATCAATTTATTTTCATTCTATTTTGTCATTGACTCCTATACATACTCTGGCAGCGAGCTCAGCTCAAAGAAGGAATCCGTGTGTGGCCCACCACACACACACACACGCTTTTATGTACCCTTGCCCGCGCACAGAATAACCTTATAGGACCGTAATCAGCACCACATACTAGTCCTTAAAAACTGAAATTTCCTGGTCGTTCGGAGAGAAGGAGAAATAAGAAAAGGAAATGGGATCTGATTCCTCTTCAATTTTTTGCCTCGACTTTTCCCCTATCTCTCTCTCCCCAGTCCAATGTTACGACGAGAGGGTAAAATTGATGATGATGGAGCAGAATTCGCAGAGAGACAATTTAGATAAGAGGTTTTGTTCATTCTGCATAGCTACATTTATTTTTTACAGGCACGTCAAATTGGTTGCGCTAGCTGTTTGGCCCACTTGAATTTCATATCATGTTTTCATTTCCTTCTCCTCCACGAGTACCTCTTCCCGAGAAATAGAAAGGAAACCCTCTGACGGTTTCCACGAGGAAAAGAGAGGATGGATGTATGTATGTACTTACATCATATCACACACATTAAAGGAATGAAATTGTTGTTTCTTTCTATCATTCGGGAACCTATGGTTTCTCTTTAAAAAAAATACCTGTCGACTTGTGCAGGAGGACACAATTCTATGCCACTTTTTAATCTAAACGATAGGCTTTCCCCTGTATTTGCAAGAGACTAAAACCTTTTGCCCCTTTTCAACTCAAAATCTCGGTTTACCCACCCTCTTTCCATCCAAATCAAAAAGGACTGAATTTTAAAATAGCAGTTACTTGATGAAAAAAGACAGAATTGCCTAGGAGTCAATCCACAGCATAATTGACTCTCTTTCGATTTACTTATTCACTGCGTTTTGGCAGATCGAAATCAATTTTTGAAAAAAGTACAATAATTTATCATTCACGGTTGGTTTGATAAGTTTAAGTCTTGAAAACGAGGAAGTAAAACTCATCCTCTTCTTGACATTCACTTTCGGATTTTTAATCCTGTCACGTTTCAACTTACATAAAATGATTGAACGAGAGAATTTGCCAACTCCTATTAAGCAGACATTATTTGCTTGAAAAGATGTCTCTATTAAATTCCTGTGGAAACAAGGAGAAAAGGGCGAGCCATGCAAAATGGTAATGAAATTCCGATTGCCATTCCTCTTCCAAGAAGAAAATAGTCAAACCTAACAAATTAAATTTTTGTCGAGCTATCCACTTGGAACCCATGGCTGGTTGAGTCTGTTTTCCTTAGCAGTGTTTAGATTGATGCGTAGTTCGTGGAGACTCAAATACCAATAGGGACGTCACAATAAGGTTCCCTTTCGGAGAAAACTAACATATTCCAATTTTAAGATGGATGAGATGCCTTAAATCAGATGGCATACTTGATTCATCTCCTCCTTTCGTTTTCGATTTTGCTTAGGATGCAGGATAAAGGAGCTCAATGTGTTTTTTCTTCAAGAAAACGAATAAATATCATCTCAGCTCATGGGAAATGGAGACAAAGTACTAACGTTTGTTCTAATTCCGAGGAAGCACAATAAATTAAAAGTAATTTCAAACGATTTCTTGGCGATCAGCGACTGTAAACTGATAAAAATATTAGGGGATCTTAATTTTGCAAAAGTTAATTTCTCCTTCAATGTATCAGAATTAGACCTTCGAACTCGTTATTCAAAACGTGTTTCAATGTTGAATTCCATCTTGCTGGAAAAAAACAAAAGAAAATTCAAAATTTGTCTTCTCGAGATGATAACTCCAGATTGGTGACATCTTTAAAGTGCACTCTCCCCATTTCAACCTTTTCCCTTGTTTCTTACACAGTCCCCAGCTCAATAATCCAGCGAGAATCGTCGTGGGGCTTGGAGACGCCGCTGTACCGAATGTAGTCCATGTGTCTTACTCGAGGATTGAATCACAAGGAGAAATAGAATGGATTAGAAACACAAGAGAAGAAAAACAAGTGACTTTTTTATACGAGAGGTCCCTTCAAAGTTGACTAAGGATATTACATAATACATACAATAAGTACTTTATCTGGGTTGAACTGCAATATAAGACAAGCCCATCTCTTTGAAGTACGGTAAACAGAACGAGCAAAATTACTTACATAGAAGAGAGTTCCATTGATTTGGAACAAATTTTTATGTTTACTTACGGCAAAAAAAATCCCATTTTGGGACTCTTTCCATTGAATCTTGCGGCAAGGAGAAAGATACAAGAAAATGCAAATCTGAATGGCATCGGGAAACATGGCGTATGTGGGTGTGCATGTTTACACACAAGAATGTTTTCCATGGATTGTTTGTGTCATGAGAGGAACTTACTTCTTTAAAAAATGTCAAGTGTGTCTCCAGTTCTTTCATGGGATTAAGATTTCATTTCCTGCGCCACTGCTCTTTCTAGTCTCCACTGAATATTGATGGTGTGCGCTCTAACTTTCGAATGAAGTTCGGAAGCTAATTTTCGATTTGGCCGTCTTTAGGCATTCCTTTTTACTAATACATACCAGCAAGGTACAATCGGTTCAAGGCAAGAACTTGACTTATTCGGAAAGGGGCACGAACCACTGAAGTTCAACATTACAATATGAATGTGCTGAATGCACCAATCTTGACTGTCATATATTAAATGCTAGTAACTAACAGCGGACGCCACTACTATCTACTCAAGTAATGCAAGTTAATACACGCACACTCCAGCGGGAAGTTCATATGAGCAATCGCACAAATTCCTCGCCGTTTTGTCTCTTCAAAGGAACTGAGACTGTGATTCATGTATATGAGGTGTAAGTCATAACGTCACAAAAGTCATGATGAAAATTTTCGTTTGATTTGTTGTTATCTAAAGCTTTATTTGCATGGGATTGTACACTGCTGGTATCCGCTTACTGGTAAAAACGCCGTATGACTTATACATTTTTTCTCTTCGCACTTACTGCCACACGAATTTTTCATTTAGCGAGAAATAAATAATTTAGTTAGGCTTAATTTAACAATTAATAAAATGCTGATTTTTTTTAAATTTTAGGGAGTCAATAAACCACAAAAATTTGCAGCAACAATTCAATAAATATAAACATGCTTTATAACTATTAAAAAGTGGAAAAACATTTTTATATATATTAAACATATTAAAAACATTTTTGGAAGTGCAAACGTGTAATAAGCTACTATCAAGTAGGTGTAATTTATCCTGAGTGTAATTTACGAACAAATAATTCAATTTAGGGTAATTTATGACCGATGATAAGATTTTTTTATCGTGGCTGACCCGTAATCGGGCGTAGTTCTCCATGCATAGCAATCACAGCACAGGGGCTATCAACGCTAGCTGGTTTCCCCACAAAGGAGCAAGCATGACACACGTTGACGCAACAGCATCCTAGCAGCATTCCTAGCACAAAGTTGCAACAACAAGTAGATCCACTTCCTTCCTTGAACCAGACGAATCCGCACGGAAAACAACAAGCCATCATCTTTTCCCACGTCTCCAAATTTTCTCTATCTTCGCCAGAAGCCATATTGATGTTATCAAAGTGATGAGCTCTGAGCTGAAATTTGAAAGATGATGATGTGCAGTAATGGGTTTCCTGTAAAAATTTTTAATAGAGATAAAATTAATTTATTAAGCCCGTCAAACCTTCAAGATGAAAACTTGAATGTGTTGCCAACTTACAACGTCTATTCCACTCCACTCCCTTTTGCAATTTACCCCTCAAGTATTCGACAAAAAATGTATTTGCTCTCAATCAGAGATGAACTACCTCGTCGTCTCCACACAGTAATGTTGATGGAACTTTGTGGTGCGGGCCAGTTTTAAACAATTTACTCCGGCTTATCTTGTTGTGTTAAACAGAGTTTTAACCTTGGTGCAATTTTTGCTCAATACAGAAGTTTTATATTCATGAACCACGTAGACATTATAGGAATGTTTGCGTGTTGAAGGAAACGTCGATAAAATTATGAGTGCCTGAATTGTTAGGGTGTTAGAGAGCCCTTGTATGGACACGTTAGATTCAGAAGTACTTATTCAAATGTTTTTTCTTTTTCAAGTGGCTCATTGATTGTCGATGATGATGGTGATCGGATAGGAACACGAAAGCGAGACCGAATTTCTTCGACGTAACACGCTTGTTTTTTTTCAAACAAGTACTTCTTCCTACTTGCTAGGATTTTTGGATGGAGAACATGCAAACAAATTTGCCATGAATAAGTATTAGATGGGAAACAATTGCCGACACTTTTTTCTCGGTAGATAATGTTGATCATAATGCTAGAATAGAGTTTCAGATGGTGAAACTAAAATGTTGAGAAAAGATTACCATGGCTCTGGCGGTTTCATCGCAATCCAGGGAACTCTTGAGCAAAGGCTAGGCTCCGTGTCATACGCATTACATGAATGGATTAGAATTAGAAGACGACAAACATTGATTGGAACCCTCGTTTCCTGTTGAGCCTTGTTATGAAGGGCTTATGATGGCGTGATAAGATATGACGAAGCAATTTGTTCCAGTTTGGGGGAATGGAAGGACATGATCAGGTCTAAAATCGATAGAGTCCACCAATGACGAGTGCTACAATATCAGTATTCGTACAAACAACTATTGTTTACGTTTCCTTTTTTGCGCGGCTCATGTTTCCGCCTAATAAATGTCAATATCTTTTAATTCGTTGAAAGGGGACACCCGCGTGTCCTTATCTTGCATGAACGTGGGGCTCCATGATCCATGATACCATAATATTTTAACACTCATTCGATTTCGAAGTTTTCTGGTTTTTTGGTTAAATTAAAAGTTTGATATTGAAGTACTGGTAACTAGGCAGCTTGCGGACAATGTGGATAAACATGGATTTCTCTTTCTTGAAGTAATGTTAGGTTTCGTGACAGAGGTATTGAGCACGTGTATGAAAACAACACAATCATCGTCACCTCATGAAAATGGTCTAGAGATTAGAGTCCCAACTCTCGACATTAACTACTGTACAAAATAACATATATATGCACTGTTTCCTTATGATTGACACAGAGATGTGCGTGCATGTGCCCGATCTGTTCCTGACGGGTGTTGCCTTCAGAGCTGTAGAGGATGGATGAAAGTATACTTATTTGTTCATTGGTCAGAAAAATAAAGGAGAAAACATTTTTAAGCGTTTCAGGGACTGAAACGCCCCTCACGTGTGCGACATTTTAATTCTTCAGAGTACATTAAGCTGATCCGATACCATATTTGCAAACCTGGAGTTGAGTCACGCCATTGCGGTAAATTCTCGTATGGAACACTTGTATGGCACAACGGGTTGAATTGAAGGAGGTTACACATTCCGTATTCCTGTTCTTACCATGGTTCAGATACGTACTTAAATTAAAGTCGGTAGTCGTTTCACAAGTACAGACATATTTATGTACGTCTGTGGAAGAACTACTCACTCAGAGAATATTTATACTTTAATAGCACCTCCAGAACAACTTACCAAGAACCATTTCTATTCACTTTTTACAAACCGGCCTCCCACGTAGTGCTTTCTTTTTACTATGATTTTACGATCATGACATAATTTTTACGAAAACACTATTGCATGTATGATTAGACCCAAGTTGAAGCAACACTTCTCACAATACTTATATGCGCGATGACATTTTAAGGATAAAATTAATGACATATTTTGTTAAGGGGTTGTAATTTTTCGTCCAACTTTCCCAAACGAGCTCATTAGGAGTATCATTGCTGTGCTGTAAGCCTTGCCATCAAACTCACGATGATTATAATTTTTGTTTCTTTTCATAAAATGTAGTACAATATCAAAAAGAAGGAAGAGATAGCGGAAGAACAACAGCAGCAGCAAGTACCCGATAATCCTCTCATGCGAAAAAAGAAAACACCTGAAGAGCTCGCCCGTGAAGCGGAAGCGGAGGACGAAGACGAGTTTACCAGTAGGTTTTCACCTTGTTTATTTTTTATCAGGGCAAAATGATCCTTGCGTGATATCCTTATGGCTCAGGTGACCCACACATTTCTTTTCCCTTTTTCAGAGCTGAAGAACACACTGGAAACTCACGTAACGGAGATTAAGACGCAAATTGAGAGCAAATGCTCACTGCAATGATTTGCTAGCGGTATACACCAATCATTTTTACATCAATCTCTAACTAAAAATACATTTACCGAGTCTTGATTGATCACACCCGTTACTAGAATGGAGAAAAAAAGGCACGACGTAAACATTTTGACATAAAAAGTGAAGCATAATAATTGTAAAAAAATGTTACTCTAGCCAATAAGAAGACATTGTTCGACCGTCATGTAATATAAAAAATAATAAAATTATCAATAAAGCAATTATTCTGTTGACATTATATGTATCTAAAAGAATACGGTTATATGAGAAAAAAGCAATGAAGACCATCATCATATAAACCTTAGACGCTCTGGAAAAAAATATATATGTAATGTTTATCGCCGGAAAAAAGATAATTCGCGTTTGAAAAATCATGTAAAAACATAGAACATTAGTGGTTACCTATTAAATAAAAAAAATGTTATGAGTAAACAAACCAGTGATGGAATCATTTTAATGGTGTGGCTCACAATCCTTAAGGAGAAAAAAGTAACTTAAATTATTCTTGTCCACTAATCTTATAGTTACGCTAACAAGAAAATATGAAATTGGTAGGCGCAGTGTACAAGACAGGAAAAGTAAAAGTAATTATATATTACTTGCATTCAATTCACACTTACGGATGGTGAAACTATGCAATTTCAGTAGCCTGAGCCAAGCTGACATTTTAGCGGGACGTAATACATTTTAATAATACGTTTGATGTAACAGTCAACGTAAAATACTATAACGAAACAACTTTCAGTTCTCTCAAAAATACATTCTAGTTCTGTTTCCAAGAAAAGCCGATACGGATGTAGGCCAAATATTTTGCGCGTAGAAAACATACTGGTGGTGGTGGATGGATATACACAAGTGTCCAATGTGGAAATCAGGAATGCTGGTCGATCACCTTCACCGGTTCCAACAATCAACTCAATGGTTCTCGTGGGAGCGGAGGAAATGCTTAGATTCCAGATAATCAGGATGATCAACGATTTCCAACACTTGTAACACTTGATACTAGCCATTTCAAAGAAAACTTCATGCAATCCTTATTCCCAACCTAGAAGGACCAAAGACAGATCATTGCCAGTTTTTCAAGTTGTTTTAAGTCTTCGCCGAAGAAGGAGACTATGTTATGGCTCGAGTTGGACGCCGAAGGAAACAAACACCGTAAGAAAAACGCAGGCGGATTGACCAGCGGACCCCACCATCATTCACGAAAAGAGGGCAGATTGAAAATTCAAAGTCTACTACTACACTATGATGCTTCGCTGCCATTCAAGACGGATTTCATCAATTTCGTTGTTAAAAGTGGAGGATAGACTTACTTGTATTCGCAGATTAGAGGAATCAAACGGCTACGTACACCTGTGTTTCTACGAGGTATTATGGGTGAAAACTCCAAGAAATGTTAGATTTTGTAGGTACGTGTGAATTTGACTTGATTAATTTTACTGACTTTGATCATACGTATAAAAAATGGAATTAATTGCTCGAGTACAACGAATCTCTCTGTTCTCACACTGATCATTATAAGGTGTTGATATGAAGGAAAAGTACGTTTCTTTCTGGTATGATTACATTAGGAATATTTTTTTAATAACTTAGTCCTTTACTTGGTACTTTAAATTGATACAAAATTATGATTATCGCCAACTTAGCGTTACCGTTTCGGTGAAACAATTAAAACGTAATTCTAGCTACATAGTGAAAAAAAATCGTATTAACAATGAGAATAAAGCATCTCATTCTTCAAGTTCTCTTCTTCTCCGTGTGTGGTAAAGACGAAGATGACGAGGGTGGTGGTGACGACGACGACAACAACACGAACTGAGACATTTAAAAGTGTCATAGGTAAAAAAATATTTATTACGTAGTACTGACGACCAATATGATTAAAATATAAAAAATATATATTCATTTTTTCATGTTTGAATACAAGGAGAGAAGCTTGTGATTATTGTTGTTATATCTAGCTTAACTACATAAAAGTTTTATAAGTGTTTTCAAACTTTTCTCGATGTGTTCTTCAGGGAAAATATAGTCGTGTTGTTAGACAGTAGGCCGGCCTTGGTAGATCACCTCGTTTCTCCTTCAAATTTTGTTCATTGTCACCTTTGTCAATTCTTGCAGTGCCACCCTAACTACTATACATCTCTTAAGTTCAGTTGTATGTATGTAAGTCATTCTACTTTCTCCAAAAACTAAAACACTGTCACTGTAACCAACAACCTACATCTCTTCTTGAATGTCTCTTTCTATCTCTATCTCTCTCTATCTCTGTCGTTTACCAGCCCTGCTTACACCAAACATTTTCCAGCAGCGTGATTTGTGAAAGGCTGCGAGAGTAGGGTTCCTTGTCACTTCTCGTGGATATTCCAGTTTAATTTTTTCTTCAATGAATATGTCTAATTCTAGTTTTACTTTCTCCTGTATTCTATGATTTTGCTCCCGTTAATATTCAACTCAGGAAAATGTTTTAGCATTATACCAACCAGCCATCCGAATCAAAAAAAGTTTACAATATTTTGTGCCGGGGTAACATCCGACGAAGATTGCAATTTTGTAAAGTACACCACCAACCTGCTGAAACTGCTACCATGGTCCCTTGCCGAAAATTTACCTTGCGTATGGACATTTAAGCTGCATGCATGATGCTACGGATAGGTCAAGTTTGAATAGGAAGGAAAAAAGAAGAATATATTGTTGTTGATGAAGTTACCAAAAATGTAGCCGTGATACACACTTCATTGCGATTGTTTACTGCTTAACTTTTAGCTTCGAACGGTTGATGAAAGTATATATAATCGGTTAAATAGCCCATAGATCTCCCTTTCGGTAATTGGGAAGCAAAGAGGGGATTCAATCCAGCAATGTAATAAAAAATATTAAATGAGCGTTCATTTTTTACAATGAAAAAAAAATCCATTAAAACTTACCACCTCAGATTAATGGACCAAACTATGAAAAGTTTCTGTGTTTACTATCATTTCTTTGAATGCCTATTGGGTTGAAAGTGTGGACGCTGAATGTTTTTGATGAGATCATATCATTGTTTGAACCACCTAGTCGCACCCTTGACAAAATGATAATAGTCAGGCTCTGGGCATTCAAACTTTACGAAGTGCTGGACTATTTACTTATGTAAATGAATCAATCGCAAGAGCCGTGGCTACTTGTTAGGCGCCATGTGTTCATTCAAAATTGTGCATATCCCAAAACCTAAATTCCTTTCAAGAAATTGTCAATAATTAAAATATCCTAGCTGCCGTGGAAATGTTTAGGCTTCCCGCAATAAATAAATTACTTGTTTCCATTCGAATTTTTTTATTTCCCATGATAACGGATCTGCTTGTCTTTGCTTATGTAACCACCGCCTTGAAAATGCTACACGAATGATTTTATCTCCGTACGTGAATCATAGTTATACACTGGAGTAATGTCACGATGTTTTTGATCACCAGCTCTAAATTTGGATTCCACTAAAGTTATATTGATTTCGGTAAAAACATGATCACCTAATAAAACAATGAAAGCTCTGATTTAACTAACAGTTGTAGGAAGAAGTAAAACTTGTTTCATACAAGAAAGGTTACATTGTATTTTTAAAAGATATGAACACAGTTTAGTTTTCTATAGTTTCTATGAGAAGAAATCAAATAATTTCGAAACTGTAATATATATACGTCTACTACTTAATTATGAAAGTACGAAAACATGGTTAAAATACAATTTTTCATCGAGTGTTATATTAAATTTTAAAAAAATATATAATGCTACGTACTTCTGTGGTATCTACGTAAAGTCCTGGATTTATTGTTTGGATTGTTTCCGGTCAAATTCCGCAGTTGTTGTAACTCAGCGAAAAAAAATAATGACAAAATTCAGTTTTTATTTTGCTTTGCGGTGCGGCTACTCTGATTCTTGTAATGACGATATTCTTATAATTATGTAGGACGAAGTGTAAAAGAGGCACGAGGTTGTCTTCTGCAACAAGAAAGACGCAAGATAATTCAAGTCCATAAAATACATTAATCTTATATGAAGTACTAATACTAGAGAATATCTAGAAAAATATATAAACTTAATATAAATACTTATATCTTTTAGTTCCAGATATGACTAACATGAAATAGCCTGCTTAAAAAAGGAGATGATGATGATGAAGATGAATACCAGAGTAGACGAGTTGAAAAATGTATGAAAATTTTATTGAATTTATTAAAAAGTATGTAATGTAACGTGCATTCAACCACACGTTGTCAAGAAAACATTCACCATATTCTCTAGGGGGTTCATTTTTTTAATTACATGAAACTGAAACTATTGTTGTTTGGATGTATATATATATATATATGAGAAATGCCCACTTATTAAAGAATTATAAAATTGATATTGATATATGAATTGATGCTAGTGATTTTTAGAGAACAAAACGAATATTATGATTATCTATGCTTTAGCAAAGAAAAAGAGTGAAAAATGTAACGATTTTAGTTGTAGTATAAGTTTCAGTCTTTGTGGAGTTTAAATAAATATATTACGGTAAAAATAGACAAAAAAACAATTACCACGAGAATAGCTTACGTCATCTAATTTTTAGTGCAAACCTGTGGTCGTCGTCGTTGACTTCAATAGTGCAGGTATTCATGGGAAGTGTGATGCATATAAGTAGTTATGAAATGCATATGCAATTATTATGGAAAAGTAGACGAGGGATTATGAGCCGGACTTTTTATTTTTCCTTAAACTTTTTGGCATCAATTTTGATCTTGAAATAGAATATACGCAAGACTAGACAAGGGTTAGCCAGCGAAGTTCTGAGCAAAAGCATGAGAAACAATCATTCCTGGAGATTTTCTTGTTCTCAAAGAGTTCATACATACATACGATTCAGAAAACATTCGTACAACAGCTTTATCATTCATTCGGAAATTTACAGGATTTGCATGGACAACAATCACCCACAGTCATTCAATTTCACGTGTTCCGATGTATGAAATAGTAATGATGGCACGATAATGTATGCATACTTATAATTTCGTGTTTCCATGTACTCTTCAGTTTTACCCAATCAAGCATACTTCCAGATTCATACATATTTGGCATTAGAATTGCTTTTTTGGTAGGTTTGGGAATTGCACAGCGGTTAAATTACTTAATGGTGGTGGTAATCAGCGACAACGGCCTTTGCGGCGACAGGGGCAGCTCCCAAAGTGTATCCAAGACTGGGTGATCCGTAGGTGGTTGCAAGGCTAATTCCTTGTGGGGCATAGGCATAAGAGGCAAGGCCAAGGGATGGTACGGCAAGAGCTGCAAAACAAACGAGTGATGAGTATTTATTTAACCTGAATTAAGTTCCAGCTACTCAGTAAGTTTTTTTATTCGTACCTGGAGCAGCAGCAACAGAATAAGCTAAGGGTTGAGCCAAAACAGCAGCCTTGGCGTGACCGTGTCCAGCGTAGCCCAAAACTGCGGGTGCGGCTGCGTAGGAGCCAATTTGGCCGGCGAATGTGGGTGCGGCATACACTGCTGGCGCCACCGCCGCTTTCAAAACTGGAGCTTGGGGAGCCGAGTACTGAATGCTCTTAACTGGAGGAGCACTAAAACCGAAAAAATATGCATTACAAAATTGAAAAATTATTATATATCACCTGTCGCCAACTGGAAGCTTCTTACTTGAGTGGGGCAGTGATGGTACGGGTGATGGTTGTGGTTTTCTCAATGGATGGGGCTGAATATGTCTCCACGCTCTTTGTAATGGTTGGTGCTGGGTAGCTGACCTAGATGGTGGATTAATATTGAATACATCGGTTTTAGGGACTACTGATCTCGTAAAAATTAAAAAAACGGTTTAAGTTTATAATTGAACTCGCTTACCTTGGCAACTGAGGGAACAGTGTAGGTGTGTGCTTTTGGTGGAGGTGCCTCGTGTCCAGCCATTACGACTGACACCAAGGTGGCAACGAAAGCAATCTAAAACAAAATGTCAAGACCATTATGAGTTTCACAAATAATATCCCAAAGTTTCTTTGTTTCAAAACTGGAACTGTCCAAAACTTTGGCACAAGCACAAATTTTTTGGGTGGAAAGAGCGACGAAAAAATATTAAAATAATTTCTTCACTTCATATAAAGGTACCTTTGAAATCATGGTGATAATTTTGCAAGTAGTATTGAACAAACAACCAAAATGTCTGAAAGTTTGGCTTCTTCTCAAGAGAGAGACAAATCTAAACTGTAGAGATAAGTGTGAGGCCCTCATCTATATATACGAGCTGTCAAGAACATTCCTCGCAACACAACCAGGAAGAAGCAATTAGGTAAGAAAAAAAGGAAAGATCACTGTTAAAATGGGGGTGGCAAGTTCCTCTTTTGACTCGATCATCATTATCATTATGAACAAGTTGGACTTTATCTGATTCCCCAGATTCCCTTTAAAAAAGTCCCCTCCTCACACACATCATGCAAACGCCTTTTAAATTTGTTGTTGGAAAGTAAGTAGTAGTCTCCTTTGTCTGGTTACTCTTGTCATGTCATTTGATTGCGACATAATCATCATCATCGTAACAGTAGCTGTAGGTATTATATCATTGAAAATTAAAACATAATTTAAATAATGTTGTTACTGATTTGTTTTTTGGTTGTGCTCACACATTTTGGTCACAGGCATTGTGATGTAATAAGCAAATAACTGTTCATAGGTTAGATATAGAAGCGGCCAGGTAAGTATTAAACAAAATTTGAAATTAATAGGTTTTCCGAAAACTTTTGATGAGATATGCCTAACCTAATTTTGTATGTCCAAAACAGTTTCATTGTAAACTTTTTTAAAGCCCTTTCTTCTCGCCTTTGTTACAAAAGTCTGGGTAGGTTGGCATAAAAATGTCAATTGTAGTCCTATTGGTCTACCTTTTATATTTGAGTTCAGTGTTAGCTGAGACGATCCCAAGTTCTTACGCTTCAATCATACAGACAGACAGACAAACATTATCATCGAAATCCAATACTAAATTCTTCCTTCTACATAATTATTTATGCTGAAATTATAGTTTTGTCAATGCTTTTAAAAAGTAAACGCATCATCGGTAGAGTTTGAAAACGAAAAAATTCATGCATGTCATACCGCTCCGTTTGATTGATGGAATGAGTATGATACAACCATAACGAACTCTCTGACTCATTACTTAACAAAAGCAAATAATTCACTTGTATTAAGGTCCAACAAGCTGACAGGTTTGGGGTGCAAATCATAACGAACCTTTCTATGTAAGAAAGCCGACAACAACAGGCACCAATAACGGCACGCTATGAATTTAAAAATGGACCTACTTACGAATCGAGTGTTTAAAAATTGTTCTATTGCATTGGTGAGGAGGAGAGTGTCGAGGATCCTAAAAGCAAGGTAGCTAAATAGCTTCTCTTGCCAGACATTAAGCAGCATCACGAATTTTTTTCTTATGACTTTCTTGCATGGAAAGAAGAACGCCGTCAAGCGATAATATTTTTATTACGAAGCTGACGTAGGCAGCTTAGTATTGAGATCATTCTGTCCGTCCGTCTGTCTGTCCGTCTGTCCGTCCGTGTGCGCGATAACTTTCGAACGCCTCAACTGATTAACTTCAAATTTGAAACATAGGTTCCTTGGGA
>JAHZNH010002136.1:0-21314 GCA_027744355.1 Tyrannoseira gladiata | reverse complement strand
TGATGCGAGAGAAACTCGTGAAGCAGTGAAGTGATTGAACTTGAAGTGATAAACTTAAATTTTTGAAACCTTTTAAATTCCAAAGTTATAAATATGAAAGGCGGCCACCGTTCCGAGAAAGAGAAATCTCTTGTCAATCCCCCAACGGAACAAATCACTGCGGTAAAGTTCTTTCCTCCGGGGGAAGACGGTGAAGAGAGATTACTTGCAGTGGTCTCTTGGGATTCTACCCTCCGAATTTACGATTTTAAAGATAATTGTATCCTCCTCAATGAAAAATATGGGAATGACGAATTCCCTTTCCTGGGACTTGCTACAGTGGTAAGGGAACACTAAACAAAATATTAACCGACAAGTTTTACAGTTATTTTATATTTATTGTTAATTGAATACTTTTACCATTGGAATTCTAATCTCTCCAGGGTCCCAGATCCGTCTGTTTTGGGGGACTTGATAGGAAACTATACCTTCTGAAGGATCTGCCTGTCGACTTAGTGGCACTGTCAGAAAATAAGCGTGAGTCTCTAAGCAACATTATAAATAGTATAAAGTTAGAATCGTGAATGGATTCGGAAATTGATGGGACCTTGAAACTCTTGATTTTATAGCTTCCCCAGTAGTCATGGGATCTCACGATGGCACAATAACGTGCGTGGAATACTCCAAAGCGAACAAAGTGGTTGTCAGTGGAGGTCGTGACGGGAAAATAAAGTTGTGGAGATGGGAAGAGCTGAAGGAAAGTGCGATCGACGTGATAAAGACCGGAAAATCAGGCGTGCTTTGTTTGAGTGTGGAAGGAAATTTAATAGCTGCTGGACTGACTGGTGGAGAAATCAAAGTCTGGGATATGAGGGATACTACCAAACCCGTGAAGGTGGCTGCTGTCAAGGAGACGTTGCATTTGGAGTGCCTTGCGCTGTTCCCAGATATGAAGGTGTGTCAACCAGTCCCAACCTTAAATTAATTCTTAAAGTTAAATAATCATTCAAAATAAACAACTATTTATTTAACAGAGGTATGTGTACGGTACGGCGGAAGGAAGGGCGGTGATTGAGAGCTTTCCCGATCCCAATCCGCAGAAGGATTTCGTGTTCAAGCCACAAGTCGACAAAGCGAAAGGGATCTCTCATCCAATCAATGCAGTTTGGTAAAGTTTAATTTATAAACTCAACTTATTTTGAACATCATGACAGTTAGTCGGTCAATTTGATATACCTTACATTTACCTATTGCTTATATTTTTGTTTCAGCTTTTTCCATCCCTCACAGTCAAGGTTCCTAATGGCTGGATCAGATGGGAAATGTAAAGTGTGGGATCCAGAAGTAAAACAACTTGTGGCAGCATTCAGCCAGTACCCCAATCAAGTGTCTGCTTTGGGTGCCAGTGCTTCCGGTAAGCGTACAACATCTGTTTATTGACACATTTGATTGAATTTGGTGTTAAACGCTCGTTTGAATTTCCTTAGGTCATCATGTTGCCATCGCGTGTTCATATATGAATGACCGGGAGTTGGCTCCAGAAACAAAGATTCCACCACCACGCATATTTGTTAGAGATATTTCCGATTTTTTCGATTGAATATATGGACAAAGAAAACGAAATTTATATTTTTCTGAATTCTTTGTTTTCTCATTTGTGATAATGTCCTCACCAGTACTTTCTTTTTCATGGATAAATTGTTAATTCTTTTAAGGAACATGAAACCTTGTTGACTTATAAATAATAGTGTTTAAATTTTCCAAAAAAAGATTTGCATATAGAACCTACTTGTTGCCTTTTTGTACTTTTCTGCATTATATCGTGAATCTGTTATGAAAATTACGTGATAAATAAAAAAAGCTAAGTTTTAAGTTTCATTTTAAAAAACCGCCGAACAATACGATTATTATGAAAAAATCATGATACCACCAGTCAGTCTCTTAGTTATTGATCATGATTGAATACTTTTATTTTTTCCAAATATCCACCATAATACGTTCTTCTTCTCCTTCACAATGGATATAATGGGTACATCAACGAATATCAATCATTCATCAAGTTCCAACAAACATTTAAAATTAGTTTTTAGCCTCTGATGACATAAATACACTTGATAGAGCTCTAGTTCTACACTTGATTGGATTGAAGTAGGTATTTACTTTCACCCTTCATTGAAAGGGGGTTCCTCATTCTAAAAGTTGCATTATTAGTGCAATTTCTGATTTTCTCACACTCATCTCTAGGCGTTCCACCTAAGTAAATACACGTACGTGATCATGATCTCACTTTTTTAATCTACAGATTAAATTCTTCAACATCATAATTTTTTTTAAAATCTTTAACGACCTGACCGATCTACATTCTTACACAGCTACAAATACAATAGAGTATACAGCTAATCAATATATTCATATATTTTTTCCAGATAGAGCCAAATAAAATTTCTCTTAGAGATTTTATTACTTTTTCTCCCCGTCCCCTCTTTATCAATAATATCCTTTTAAGAATGTCGTGCAATCTAAGAATAATAATTTTTTTCATAATTTAATTATTGTACGTACATATCATGAAGTGGGCCATTCCGGTCTGGCGATGAATTCTTTCTAAATTTATCGCCAGACCGGGTCAAAGTTGGCCTTCTTATACGGTAATAATAATCACCTAATAATGACTCGCATTATTACGTCATCTGAGCACTTTTCATTGCCGTTGAAATTCTAGAGAGAGAACCGGTTAGTAGTAAAAATGTACGTCCCCTACATAAGTACATAACTTATTTATAACTGAGGAGTATTCTCGTGAGCTTTTTTTATTGTTGCTTCTGACTGGACAAAAAAAGAGTATAAGTCGTAGTATCATCGAAGTCGTTTTTTTATCGTTGTGTTGCGGTTTACATTTTATTGCGGTTTTCATGTCATTTCAAAATTTTCTCCCATTTATTTTGTTCCTTTGAGTGAAGAAGGTCATCAATCATATCATCGTCCTCAGCAATCACCTAAAAATATTGCTGAAGTAAGCTGAAGTGTGTAGAGTAGAGTGTAAACTCGATAAAATTAGTACATTCAGGCCATTTCTTCTTCGTTTTTTCCTCTTAACTTAAAAAAGAACGTGTGGGACTTCACAGTACATGGACAGTAGTTTTTTTATGTTAATTATTGTTAATGAGTTAAGTAATCATTAGTAAGTAATTAATTATTGTTCACAATGTCAAAATTCAAATTCAGCTGTCTGCTTTCATGTTTCAAGCACTTCCGTCAGTGTTCTCAAGAGTTTGAGAAGATCTCTATGGAGATTACGTATATTTGAGACCTTCTTTAGTTCACATTGCCCCAGTTTCCCTGAACAAGAAATATCGTTTTGCAAATGCAAGATAAAAACTTTAGATTTTGCAATTTTGAGGCAAAATAAATAATCACATTTAATTACACTTCTCCCTTTAGAAGAATTAGCAATAAATTTGAGTCGAGCAAGTCGAAAAAATATGCACTCCAATAACGTCGCCAAAATTCGCTTCCTGTCTTTAGCAAAAAAAATCAATTGAAAATCCGAGGTAAAAATTTGCATTTCAGTATTTCTTGTCAGTGAAAACGGGGATGATGTTCACTTCCTTTCCGAAAAATAATGTTCCCTCACGGATGTCCTATCGCTATCCTTAATCCAATCCCATCCATTAATATTTTCTTTTCCACGTCACAAAAATTGGTTTTCGAATGAACGGCACATGTCGGTACATTGAGCAAGTGTTTTCCCTTGCGCCTACTTAAAACACCTACTTTACCTAACTAGATAAATATATATATATTTCCCCCATCGGGGATCGGAAATTAGGTACTTGATTTCTCGTATTGAATTGAAGCAGTAGCCGTAGCTTTAAGCTTGTCCTTCCTAGTGGAACTGAATGAATTGAATAGAATTCACAAAAACCCATTTTTTCCTGCCAGAGAGCCACGCCAACACACCACACCAAAAAAATATAATGGCTTTCTCTCCGAAGAAAGATTTCCTGTTCTTCTCTCTTTGAAGTGTTTTTTTCGCTTGGCTCCACTTCAATGGTTGGAAGGTAAAACATGGAAGCAGCTTGCCCATTTGCTATACTCATGCCATGCAAATGGAACCGAGAATTGAGAACGATAACTTACAATCACATTTGTATTAGTAGTTTAAATAGTAATTAATTAATTAATTTTAAGTGCTATTGAAGTAAGTGAGTAAGTTTGTGTCTTAAGGTTCCACTTTTACCACAGATCTGTTAGTCCGAGAAAAGAAATTAAAGGCATTTCAAGTATTGAGAGTTGTTAATCTCAAAAGATAATTTCAACAATGAAAATACACAATAATTATATTGCTTTGCTGGTACAGTGTGGAGTCGAGTCATTATCATTATCATCATCATCATCTTCTTCTTCTTCATCCTTGTCACGGAAGGGGCACCTACTTATTACGCGTTGTTTTTTTAATTGCTTCACACCACCACCACACCCAAAGTCGACCCACGACGAAAGCAAATCCTTCAATGTCAATCTATCTTTAGACCAACCACTCGTTCGCTCATGAGATCAATATTTTTCATACCACTGTAATGAATGGATGCCCCTCAGTGAAGTCTTTCCTTTCAGTGACGTAATTTTGATTGAATGCAAGTGTCTACGTTTCCTCTTGATGTAACGGATTTTTTTATATATTTTTGATGATATATCGGAAGTTGAAGTTACCCGAGACTGGGAGGCTCCTTAGCCATTCAGCTTGGCAGCGCGCTCGTTGCCCTTGTCAATACGCATTTGTTGATCTTCCATCTGAAATGGAAAGATTCAATAAGTGAGTTAAATGATGCATCATAAGTAAATAGTTTTGCTTGGCAAGCCACCCGAGAAAAACAATTTTAGGAGGAAGCTAGGGGCAACCTGAGAAATATTCCCCTATGGAGCTTTTGCTTTGTACTCACCATATCGTGAATCCTGTCAATGTGATCATTCTGTCGACTGATCTCGTTGCCCATGTCCACCGCCATATTCCTCAGGTTCCCGATGCAATTCGACACCTCCTCCATGTTATGCTCCATCTCGTCCTCGGCCTTATCATTGGTGTACTTTGCAATGAACCCTCCGAAAGTTGGCACGCCTTTCAGGGAAATCAATAGATTTAAATTGGTCACGATCGAAGTTCATTAATTAAACTAATCGAGATGAATTTAGATACGCTGTAAAATATAAGGGCCCTGTATTTGTGGATTTCCCTACCTTCCATACTGAGTTCCGGCGGCTGCTTCCCGCCTCCCTTCGATGAATGCTCTTTGAAGCACTCTGGATCAGGTTCCCTAGTCAGCTTCTCCTGGCAAGGTACGCAAATCCCCCAGCAACAAGCGCCCATACTCCGCATCGCTGCTTCCGCCTCCACCATATCCTCGTAGATATCCCTCATCCCCTTCTCAAAGTTCTCCAGCTTCTCCCCCTGATCGTCCAACGACACTAGGGATTTGATTCCAGCCTCCTTAGCATTCTCACACAATGCCATCATCCTCCTGGTGGCCTCCAGCGACTGGAATAAATCAGCAAAATATTATCACGTCCAATTACCCAATTTTCTCCATCAGTCCAAATTATGTGCATTTTTTTCCTTGGGAGATTCATTTAATTTGCAATGATAATTTTCCCCCCACTTACTTCATTTGTCGTGAATTTGATGTCCCTCTCCAGCTGCTGGATCTCCGTCAATTCCTCCTCAGGTTCCAATGGAGGTGGTGGCGGCATTTTCCCCGAGTTTTTATTTCCTTCTCAAAATTCAAATTACTCCTTTCGTCACTCTCCAACCACACACGTCAAAACTTCACCTTCGAACAGTCCTTTAAAAAATATATGGAAATTGTATCACGTTTCACTTCTTCTTCCAGAAGAGAAAATATTTCACAGTCATTCAAGGCAACTCATAGCAGCTCCGGGGCAATCTGAGAAAGTCGGAATTGGGTCTTGTTTTTTCTCCTCCAAATAATCCAATCTATTTTTTTTTCGAAATGCTCCCGACTAATATTTTTATTTATTCAGATCCAAGTAAGTAGATCCAATTGAAAATAAGACGCACTTTCCTCAAGCGGATCCTCGAGTGAAGGAGCGAAGGGCACAAAAATGGAGGAGAACAAAGCACAAGGAAAGGATAAGGCCCACACTCGTTCACTCACTCACTCACTCAGCAACAAAAAAAGGTATTCCTTTTAATCCAGCTAGATGCAATGCTGCAGAAGAAGTAAGTATCCACTATAGCCTAATATTTTTTTATGCACATAAGTAGGAAGTAATGATGTGGAATAAGGAACGGAGTGTTTCTTTCTGGAGCTGGAGCTTTGAGTACACATTCATTCCCTTGACTTAGCCTTGGCACGACTACTGCACTGCGCTCGCATCAAGCCCTATTAAATATTGCAAAAAGAACCTAAACTGGAATCCAGACCAGACCAACGTACTGAAGTGAAGTCAAACCCAGCCAAGCCAACCCAGACCAAACGAAGGCAGGAGGGCTCTCCCCTCCTTCGGTTGGGAATAAATGTGGGCTATAAGTGACAATTGAAAAAAATAGCGGAATGGAATGGAGCACTACAACAGAATTACAAAGAAACTTGCTACTAGAGCTGGAACTGGATCTGGATCTGAAGACAGGGTACTGCTGGAGTGGTGAGGGTTGTAAGAAGTAGGAGGAAACTTTCCAAACTCCAGCCTACCATTATGATGATGATGATGATGACGATACGAAGAGCCAGAACCACTGCAAAGGAGTCTACCTTTCCCCAGCAGAGGAATCATAGGGATATGAAAATGATGTGAAATGTGATGATCAAGTCCGTACATTCCAGGGAGAAAATTTCCAGCCCAGGCCAGGCCAAGTACTCTACATATTTTCTCCCTATTTTTGTTATCTTTCGCTGTGTACATTCCAGAAAATTATTCTATTATTAGAGCAGTATTCCAATTCCGGCTACATGATTTTTCCCCTAGCTTTATTGGCTTTGGTTGGCTGGACTGCGTTCCAGGAAGCTGTATCACGGAAGATTTTTTTCGGTGACCTCATATTTATCCCAATAAAGACGTGGAATGATTCGGGTAATTTTCAATCTAATGGATTGCGATGAAATCGCTCCTTACTTACTTTTCAATAGTTCCGTCATCATCATCCATCCTGATCGCATCATGGCATCATCCTCATCATCCCTGTCAGAGTCTGGGAAAAGTGCCATTGCATTGCATTGCATCATCATATCATGAGGCTTCTCGGAGGAGTCATCCCACGAAAATAAATCTCTAATCTAAATCCATTTTTTTGCAGAGTGGGAAAACTGCTCCTTTCATCCTCTCTTTGGCTTTGGCACTGGCACAGCTCATTTTTTTCTGCAGACATCCGGCGCCACCGCTTCAACCTCTCTCCCTTTTCGCCGCATTGCACCATTTTTTCCTCCGTGTGGATTTGTATTGGACATGCCATGTTACCGTTCGCTTACTAGTTCTTCTGTTGTTCTCACAAGTAAGTAAGTACTATATATATTTTTAGGTGGCCAACACCACCTCCTCCTCCTCCTCTTTCTGCAGTGGAGATTTTTTTCCTAGAGAAGAAAGAAAATTGTTTTTATTTCCATCCATTCTCATTGCCTACTTTCACCAGAAAAACCAGAACCAGTTAGTCTAGTCCAGTCAAACGAATCCACCACCACCAACCACCACACACCACCACAATTAAAAAATTGGAATGGAAATCCCCGTTTCGTGCTATGCATACGGGATCGCGATGACGACGATGTGAGGTATATAACGGTAGCGTGCATGCATTCAGCATTCATGCATCATGCCCCAGAAGGAGAATCTGGGTCCTGAAATCAGCCCTATCGTGATTTCTATGACGTAGCGCGATATGCTCAAAGCATTTCTGGAGTTATGGAATGTGTGTCCATAACAAAGATGGAATGCCCCCTCCAATTGCTAAATACTGGTGGACT
This sequence comes from Tyrannoseira gladiata, assembly GCA_027744355.1. Classification (NCBI taxonomy): domain Eukaryota; kingdom Metazoa; phylum Arthropoda; class Collembola; order Entomobryomorpha; family Entomobryidae; genus Tyrannoseira; species Tyrannoseira gladiata. Next base: position 13,359 of record JAHZNH010002136.1, on the reverse strand, counting down.
TCCCATGGGGAATTCTAATGTGCTCTGGGATTTCGCCCCAGCGATGACTTCTCATTTCTCAGGGAGAAAGTTTCCAGAAGCCAACCAACTGGAATGGAAATGTAATGGCGAGTGGATTGAATTCTCCTGGATCAATGTGTAAAAAAGGAAGGGAGGAAGAGACGAAGGGGAGCCAATGGCCTTGTGAACTTTCCCTGCCCTTGAGCAAACCGAAATCAGAGCAAGTGAGCGAGAGCTTACCTCAAGTAAGCCATAGTCCACTTGGTCTTGCTCCCTCGATCTTTAGGACTTTTCATGGAAAAACAGGAATGTAAAATGTGGGTAATGGCCACTAATGGATGGTAAAGGAGTCCTAAGAACTCGTTTAAACGCTCGTTAGCCAGAATGTCGTCACATCGTAAAATGGTGGAGCCCCTAAATGAAGTCGGAGTCGGGGAATGAAGCACATAAAATACATTTTTTTTCTATGGAGCTTCCTGTTCCACATAGCATCAAACCCGTGAATGACACTTCCGATTGGAGTATAAATTTTGTGTACCATACATGCAGTACTATAATGCCCCATGTTTTACTTTCCAATTTAATGGAAATTTTTCAGAATGTAGGTTTATTGTACTTAGGGGCCGGGCATCGGTACATGCATTTGGATTTCATTCATGAGGAGGATGGAATGGAAAACGAATTAGTTGTACTTACTTAGCTCGCTGCCAAGAGAAAATGGACTATTTTATTGTGGGCCGTGCATCTTCCTCCTTGCCTCATGCAGGTTCCCCTGATTTGGTGCGGACTGTGGACAGTAGTTTACTGACTGCTGATTATAGCGCTGACTGGGTAATATTTATCTGTCGAGTTGAAGAATAAAATAAATGTTGTTTCTGTGCCAGTTTCCAACGCAAATTCGCAATTAGGCTCCGCTCATATATATTTACTAACCAGATTCATTCCGCGATAAGGAAGCCTGATCGAAGCAGAATTTTCTTTATGTGGTAGTAAAAATATGCAGATAGAGACGAGTAAAGCTTAGTTTTTAAAGGATTTTCTATATTTTCCACCGCTAAAAAAAGCAACACCAGCGAACAACAATAACCCAATTGAACTCTTCGTGATATATATGAACTTTATAATTTAAATAGAATGCTTAGTATCGCACGTACCCTATTTACATCCATGAATGCTATAGACTACCACCAGCAATAAAAATATTTTGTTTTTTTTTTCTTGCACAAAAGTTCAACAAGCTATATAAGCTGCCCTAGTAATTATTATTAACATTTAGGTTAAATGTCTCTTTAGACTAAAAATTCACATCTCACAATGGACACTGACTAAAATACGTGGTCATCTCAGAAATGGGAGCAAATTTTTAGTAGTACATATATAGTAATCAACAATAATGACAATAACAATTTCTTACTTAAATAGGATACCTCAACAGTTACCTTGCTTGAAGCTGATCCAGTCCAATGAATTACGTAATATTTGTTTGCTTGTTTTGTAGCTGCCTTAATTTCGTCATTTTCCACACAAAGTGTGGATACCACTGATAATAATTAAAGTCCACAAATACCATCAAATATTTCATACAAATTAAGTTACACAATAATATTCACTCACACCCTTAAAATAAAATAGGCCTGAATACCTTAATTTAAGATTTGATCTAAAATATATAGAGAATATTTTTACAACTGTTGGTATTGATTGCGAAATGCGATTGCGGCACAAGTTTTCCTGATTAAAAATCTTCCATTAAATGATATACAATTCTGGATTTGAAATTATTTATTTATTCTTGCTATCTAATTCACATCCATCGTCTTTGGCTTTTTTAGATGTTGCTTGATGATGTCTTGGCTCATGATTTTAAGAATTGGATTTCACATGAAAGAACACAATTTGATTGCGAAAAATGAGCAAAAGCGATTGCATAGCTGGAGCTGATACTTTTAGTTTCCTATCTCAAGATAAATGTAACCGGACGATATAATACTTATAATAAAATTAAGTCAAATAGACGTGGGATTGATTTACGGTGGAACGAACCATTAGTTGCTCTGCCCAGCTTGTTAAGTTGTCTTGGAGATGGGGTTTTATCTATCTTGCTCGTATGGTACGGCGGCAGGTAGCACGAGGATTTTGAATAGGTTCGCTGAATTAAAATTTATGGTTTGTTCAAGGCAATAAATAGTGTTTTCGACTGCTCCTGCTCCACCATCAGTTTCACTTGGGTAGCCAGGTAGGATATATTGGTTCCACCCGGTACGACCGCTATAAAAATGTTTTATTGAATCAATAATGAAGCATGGATCCCAATATGAAAAAGTATAAATCTTGGGTCGCTCCCTACTCACCTGTAATCAAGTGCTTGTATTCACTTTCGACCTTCTGAGCATGCTCATAAAGTTCCTTGGATGCTTTCGGGGTAATCTTGTCACATCTCAGGTCTTTAATTTCCCGGATTTGCTTGGCGCTCTTAAACTTCACGAGAATTACGATGGGATACATCTGTGCACGTTGGAGACGCTCTACTCCTCCGGTGCCAACATCGATGATGCAAAATAGTTTCTGGAGAAAAATAAAAAGCAGCAGGTTAACGTCATTGCTAAAACGAAGGGAGGTCTTGAGAAACGCCGCAATTATTTAACTACTAATTAAAATCCACTATGACTATCGTCTACTAACCTTCACACTAATTTCTTTTATTGCCGCCATGGTGACGCACTCGTAATGGGATCCTTTCCGCTTGTAATCCACGAATATGTTCTCGGCGAGGCCTTTCTCGAGAGCTGGACCGGAGCAATGCATCACCTCCAGCGAGACGCGGCCGAACTGGTGAGGAAAATCTAGTACTAATCTTTCCGCGATTACGTCGCTAAGAGCGCCTACAATTATGACTGGGCGGAGAAAGCACATGTCTGCCGAACAAAAGTTAAAAAGGAAAATAAATGCATGCAATACATACCGAGAAGCGCAACACAAAGTATAATTTTTTACGTCAACTTGAAATAATAAATCTAGTAATTTATGCAAATGTATCAACGAATGCAATTTGAATTCGGAAAACTCACAGTCCAACCGCTCTACGCGCTGGTAAGAACAAATTGGGTTGGATGCGGTCTCTTCTTTGATCTGAAGACCTCCTAGTTGAGAGGATAAGTCACTGTAAGAGTTGATCGAAAAATCTGAAAAGCTTGCCAATTCCCGGGAAGAACTTCGGTGGTGTGACTTTCTCCGAAAGAAACTGCGCCTTGTTACTGTGGAGCTCCGCCGATCTCCGTCTAGGTCGCCTAAGCTACGTTTGAACATCAGGTCTTCTTCAACCCTGAAAGTAAAGGTTATAGGACATTATAAATGTTTGGATTTGGTGGCTTGTTTATAAGAAACTATAATATTTCAAATCAGTTACGCACTTGAATTTTGATGGGATAACACCCCAAACTTGTTGGCGTCCTTCAGCATCCACCTTCCACGCCCTCCATCTCCCAGGTTTACCGTTGTACATGGTGTTATCGACGTAAAGAATCTCATCTTTGTGAAAGGTCAGTTGTTGAGGATCCATGCTGTTTGGTTGTTGATCGCTGGAAACTGGAGGATAGTCGAAGAGCGCCCGAATGTAGAATCCATCTCCAGGCTTGTCCTTGATCTCGTTGTAACGCTGCAGATTGTATTGGACTAAAACACCAACTTGGTCAAGGGGCTTGGCCAATTCGAAGGCGGCTTCTTCGGCCGTTGCATGTCTCAAATCTGTTCCATTATACTCGAGGATTTGGTCTCCAGTACGGAGTCCAGCACGGTCTGCGATTGAGTCGGGTTGGACGCTATGGACGTAGATGCCAACCACATTACCTCCAACAAGACATACTCCTAGGTTGGACGAGTTCTTCTGCAGATGGAGCGTGAGGAAACGAGTCTTCTCTTGCAGAAGCATTTTCCCTTCAGAGTTATCTGCTGAGATGCTGGCACCACCGCTGGAACGCGTGGATCTCAGCGTAGATTGTTCGGAAGGTGGATCTCTATCGCGATCCCGATCTCTTTCGCGGTTCAAATCCCTCTCTTTCGCTGCCGTTGCGATGGCAAATGCCTGTTGAATCTGCTGTTGTTGCTGTTGCTGCTGCTGTTGTTGTTGTTGCTGCTGTTGATTGAGAAGTGAAAGCAAACCTTGACCCTGGACTTGATGCTGGAGTTGACTGGCCTTTGACTTTGTGAGACTACTGTTCGCACTGGAGGGCTGACCATTCCCGGAAGTACTCGGTTGGGATGCGTGCTGACTTTGGAAACTTGACTTCTTCTTACGCACAAGCGTGGACTGGGGCGAATTGCACGGTGTGGGTGAACCGGAACGGGAGCCTGAACGTGAATCGTTCTCGGACATTGAGGAATTGATATCGTCGTGACCAGGAGAGGAAGATGAATCTCCGTCCGAATGGGAGTTGGAATCTTCAGAGCTGGTGCCATTATCATCTGAAACACGAAAAGAAGCATTCCAAAATAAGTTTCAGCTGAAGTAAAAGCTATTTCTATGTTGGGGCTACTCAAAGTTATTTATTGCCACTTACAAGACTCCGCAAGGTACTTGTCTGGCAAATACTGAATAAGTAATTTAATGGTGTCCCGGCATTGAGGCAGTTGTCGTAAAACCTGAGCCGCGAGGTCATAAGTCGCCTTCCTCATATTGATTCCACACACTTCCAAAAGTTGATCTCCAACTTGAAGGCCGACTTGGGATGCTAATGAATTTTCTGATACAGATGAAACAAAAACTCCGCCTCCTTTTGCTTTGCAGAATATTTGGATGCCAAGGGGTTCGGTGGTTTTGTCATATTTTTCTATCTCTATGCTTCGCAGTTCACCAGGGGCAGGTTTCCTAGGCCAGGTTCTAAAGTCAGAAGCTCCAGACGCATCACCAGCACCAGGATCTAGCACCTGTGATAATTAATTTTTTAATAGAATTTTAATCCCAAATATATGCTTCATTCACAAAGAAATATTTATTAGTCTAGTCTAAAAAATTTTCCTCCTTTTTACCATTATTCTGCGGGGATTACTCTTCATCAATTATTAATTCCATTAAATGCAGCAGTAATAGAGAAAGCCATTTACAAAAAACCAGATATATATTTTTAGTCTTCTTAGAAAAAGAAGACACTTTTGAAATGTTACCTTGATTTGATATGTGGGCATCGGGCTACTCCTCTGATCGAATTTCTCTGCGGAGCTGCGGCTGGTCATACTTGTGTTTGATGGAATTCTAATCCTTTGGGGCTCTCTCTTCCGGGGAAAAGTGCCTGATGCATCAATGGGGAAAGTTGGCTGGAGGAGCAAGTCGTCTGAGTTACGAAAAGTGTTGACTTTATGACTACCAGAGGAACCCATTGTCAAAGAATTCGACGAATCATTTCCTGACGACACGTGCGGATGACTGTGCTGATAGGTGGGCTCAAAAGTGAAGCTATTGTCCGACTTTGGTATGGATAATGGCAAAGTTCCCGAATTCGTTCCGGGTAGAATCGTCCCGATAATATTGTGGTGATGTTGAGGATATCGGTATCTGCTAGGGAAGCGGTCAAGCGTGCTTGTAACAGTTACTGGTGAGGCACCAGAGTGACTCAAGACGGGATTAGGACTTGTTCTGGGAACGTTGGGAATGGCAATGGATGGTGGCGTGACAACCTTGTCGAGATGGTCGCTCTCACTACTGTTGTTTTGATTCTTAACCATTCGCTTCACGTAATACTCCAGGATCTCCATGTTCCCAGATTTCACGCTCAGGTCAATACTGGAAGCGTCAGACATGGTGAGAGTAGGTACGACGCTGTTGCGTTCGGGCATTTTCCCAATCTTTGAAGATGGTGAGGGATCAAACACACCGAAGGAGTAGCGGTGCCTTGGGGGCACTGCAGTGGATGGGTGGGGTAATCCGTGGGAATCCATGCCTAGACTAGCTCCAGCTAGAGATGATATTCCAGCCCTGCCGGGCCCTGCAAGTGTGAGACTTTTGCTGTTAATACTGATTCCCGCGGAGCCCAAAGAAGATTGACCACCACTCCCACTTCCTCCAGATCCTAAGGGCTGTCCACTGGCACCACTGATCGCTATTGCACCAACACTCTTCGCAGGAAGAGGACCGTTGAGATCCCAGACGACATTGGAGATCGGCGCACGCTCTTTCGTTCCATAGGGTCGACGAATGCATACACTGTTGCTGGTGTTACTCATCAGTGCGTTTGAATGGTGTGGGATGTACTGTCCGTAAAATGACATTTCTCTTCCATGGTGACCGACTGTGTTGTCTGAGCTGTTTGCACTGAATGAGTTGGAGGGTCCAGAGGAAGACCCCACTGTTCCAGGTGGCTGACTCTGCTCGTGACCTTGAGGAAGTGTGTAGGAGTTAGAGCTTCTCAACATCATCCTTGGCCAAGTGCCATTCTTGTTGAGGTTCTCATCCGTGGTCGAGTTTCTCTGTGATGAACGCTTCTTCCTACTTTTTCTGCTGGTGTGGGTACCCGAGCTAGTGTTACCTCCGCCTGATGCAATTGCTGAATCTAAAGTTGCCAGAGTGGCTTCTTCTGGAGATGAATATTTCTTTCCTGGAAGTCGAACCCTGAAAATGTCTCTCAGTCCACCGGAAGAAATCACCGACTTTCCCCCAGAGCCACCCTCACCTCGGTTGCGGGAGAGAGTGCTCTGACCAGAAGGCTCTGATTTGTCCGACCGTAAAGAGGAGTTGGAAGCACAAAAGTTTTTCCCAGCATTCTGGGAATTCGCTACTCCAGATGGCATGGACTTACTGGCAGAGTTGTTGGCGTTTCCAGTGTTCGTGTTGATCGGACTTGAGAGGTGACCAGCACTTCGTGAAAGGGTAAGCACAACAGGGTCAATATCCTCCGAAAGGGCGAGGAGTGCATCCTGAACATTGTCTATTTGAGTGTCATTTATCTGAAAGTAGTAAAATACAAAAATTAGTTTTGAAGAATCATTAGTGAAAATGTCTTGAAAGACAATAGGAAACGAAAATTTAACTTACGAATAGGACACGATCACCAACATTCAGGTTCATCTCCTTCGCCGCAGGGGATCCAGGTACGATGCTTGAAATGTAGACTCCAGGTTCAAATACCAGGCCATGGTCCGCCCCTCTCGTGTTAGGAAGCTGGAAAAGAAATAATAATGCAAATTAGAGTACGTAACAAAGCAGTGATTTTTATCAGTCGGTTCTTCTGATGCGACTAAAATCCTAAAATGTCAACTGTGCTCACCTTAATACTGTAATGTCCCGAATGCATGTCCGAGTCAATGGCGGAATCCCTGCTCTCCGAAAAGCTAGAGTTCGAAAGGTACTGAAATCTCATTGAGCGATTCTCTTTCTCAATCTCAATCTTATCGCGGAGTTCCTTCAACTGCTTCGATGCCAAATTCTTCTGCTTCCGGATATCTTCAGACTCACTGAGCGCCTCAGCCAAATCCGATACCGCTCGATCCCTTTCCTTCCTCAACCGGTCACAAAGCGTCCTCAGACTCTCCCGTTCCCTCACAATCTTGTCACGCTCATTGAATGCCCAATCCCTCCTCCTTTTGGATACTTCAGCTTCTTGCAGCGCTTCTAAAAATGGGAATATTTCAACGTACAAGTTTAATACCGAGAGAAAATACATTTAGGAAAGAGGAAAGATTTTTTTGCTTCCATTGGGCTTACCAGAATTTTCATCCGGAAATGAAAGCAAGTGTAAATAGGAAAGAACGAACGAGAAAGAAGAGATAAAAGGGAGTGAAATAGAAGATTAAAACATTTTTAACTTCCGGTATTCACATAATCCTCCAGAGAAGATTAATTTACCCTCCTTACCTTGGATCTTGTCGTTTCCTGGAGAGCTTCCTCATACAGTTTCTTGACTCGGTTGACTTCCTCTTGTGCAAGCTCAAGCTATGAAATAAAAGTTTAATATTGATGTTGAAATTTAAAATTCGACTCGTGATGCAGTCATGGAACATGCCAATTAACCATTAAACTACATGTCAAAGTCAAAAATCTTCATATTGTAAAGACCTTGTGGACTGTGCCCGGATGAGACGCTATAAGATCGGCATATTGACGACGGAGAGCATCATAATCTTCCTTGAGGGCTGCGTACTGCTGGAAGATCGCTTCGGGGTCGACCACACCCGAGCGAGTCAAGCTCCCTAGAGACGATACCAAATTACCGAATCCATTACCAAATTTTATCTCATTGCGTGACTAAACTCACCAAATGCCTACCAGTTTAATTAACTAAGTAGTGCATACATAACTAACTTCATGTAAAAGATAAACTTACCCCCGTCCATTATGTCTGATAACTCGGATTGTCCTCAGTACACCATCATGTCAACAAAGAACGTCACCAATGATGCCAACAGTACAACATTCGCGAAGGTAATTTCACCTCAACCTAAAAATGCAAAGAATATTATTTTCAAATCGTTTAAGACGGAAAAAAATTTTCCTCAGAATTCTTTCGAAAAATGGTCTCAGTTAAAAATTCACAACTCCACAAAACCCTGCAGCTTGCCGTAGAATAAGCGCCACCGTGGGAAAAATTTTTTCATGCGGATGATGATTCGGTGGTCTAATACACAGCAGGGTACTAATATTTTCATTCTCTTGCACAAAATTCTATACAATTGTGACTTCGATCCCCTACCACCAAACCCCTTGCATAATAATTATGTATTTGATGTTCTCAATCGTGGGAAAAAATACTTTTTTAAACTGCAGTCCAAACTCAACGAAAGCCAAGCCCTACTTCATGTTTTCCTTAAGAAACCTATCATCATTCTTACAACTGATCGAAGTGCCTAATGCATGAACAAAGTAGTAAACGTTGATTTTTACCTGTTTTCTCCTCAAGTCACCACCGTCTTAATCCTTTTTTGTCCAGTGTCCAGTCCTCTCTCCGGAGAAGAAAGCTTGACAATTCACCTCGAAAAAGTTGGACTTGTTGATTTTTTACCTCAAAGCTCCTCCGCTCTGCGCATGCTCACTCCACCAATTTTCTCTTTCTTTGCTTTGCACCGAACAAACTGCGCAGTAGCAGTAGGGAGTGAGAAAGGCAAAGCAATTATAAAATTTTCCAAATCGATTCGTTATCTCCTGCGGCGTCGCTAATCCCCAAAGCGGGTAAATTGGAAATCCATAAAACTCAAATTGTTTTATGACTTGAGTGCGTCAACCGTCAACCAAACAAAGAAGATTCCACTGCGACTGCGCAACTTCCTCCGAAGGCAGTTAAAGATTTTATTTCCATCACAAATCTGACGATGATGTGCGCAGGAAAGAATGTCATAAAATCGAATCACAAAGGCAATATGTATTTTAGACCTGTAGATTTGTTTTGTGGAGACGAGCCATGAAAACACACTCTAGATATAATTCAGTTGAAGAACTATGAAATTACTAATTACAAGTGAATTAAGTATTGTGTGCAGGCCAAGACAGAAAGAGTTAGTCAGTCCCCTATTATTTATAATTTTTAGGCCTGGTTAATCATCCCGATGATGATTAGGTCGCCGTCTCACGTTTGCACTAAAAGACGACCGTACTCACGAATGAAGTATTTACTAGTATTATTTGTACGAGCATTCGCTCGCTCGTTGGTAAGCCCACATATGAAAAGAAATGGAATATAAACAGGCTTAAAAAATACTTTAAATCTGCGTTCACTCGTCTCGTGAATGTGGGCATGAAACTGAGGGCATATCATAATCACATCACATCCCATCCGAGTCACAAGAGCCAGAAGACGTAGACGACGAGTTTGTTTGTATTAACTCACTTACTTGCTAGTTGGAGTTCGTGTTTGTGGTAGAAGGGAAGACTGTTGATGAGGAGGATGGTGATGTACCTACGTGAAACTATGAACTTATTTATGTATCTATTCCGTTCTGTGTGCGCACTTCGCTCGTTCGTTCGTTCGCATTTGGGATCTTCATGGGATGGGGCTGTTGGTGATCATGGGAGACTGAATCAAGTTGAGTTAGAGCTAGAACCAGAGCCAGGCCAGAGCAGACCAGGCCATACCAGGTAGTATGTCTTTTAAAAGGCTTTGATAAAGTCAAGTGGATTGGATTTATTGGAGGAGTAGAAGCCCACCACCACAACTGCGTGCTTATTTGTATGATCTGAATCTGAAGTGTCTTCCTATTGCCATCTTCTCTGATGATGAGAAATGTATCTGTATGTTTTTACAGAATATTCACTGGGTTGTTGGGGGGTTCGTGAGAGATTTCACATGACATGAGAGAAATAAATATGTACGCAAGGCAAGGATTGGATGGATGAACGGACGGACGGACGTGGAATGGAATGGAATTGTGGGTAATGTAACGTAGCAGTGGTGATGAAAGTAAACATGAAGACAGCATCTTTAGGGATAGGGTATGAGATGGGATGGGATGGGATGTGGATCGTTTTGATCAAGCAAGTGAGTGGGATGCTCCGAGGAACGGAGATGAGGTTGAGGTTGAGTTCGGTCGCACTCACTTACCCACATCACGTTTAAAGGAAGGAAGATGATGGGAATGGGACGTAGAAGATGAAAGGAGAAAAGATGGTCCGTGAAGAAGTTTTTTATAGAGTCTCATGATGCCCCGCCTGAGAAATGTTTTATGGAAGGTTGGAGTTGGGGGACGTGAATTGGAACAATTGAAGTATTCCAGTTGGAATGAAAATGACGAAGAATTAAATCATGAAGAAAGCGATAAGTACGCATATAGCTCGCGATTGTAGTTCGAAACAACCATAACAGTTGTCAGAGGAATATCTGCTGTAACGAGATTCCGCAGGTACCTCACTGATAGAAGAGTGAACGTCGATTGTAGACAAATGCAGTTGACGTGGTTACTATAGTATTTAATATCGCTGATGATGAGTGCAAAATTTATGAATACTGAGCACGGATATTTCAAAGAACATGCGTGGCTTCAAAAATGTAATATCCAATTTATAGAAACAATCAAAAATTTCTGATAAAAAAGCTAATAGATTGTAATATTTTTCTGGCTATAAAAATTTACTCTAGAAAAAATGCTTGAAACTACTTATTCCCATCCTATTTAAATCCTTCCTCCCGTATCACAGATAGATCTGAGTCTGGACTAGGCGGTGGTTGATGATGAGCTTGAGTGCTCGGATTCCCGTTACTAAATCTCACACTCCGATCACTGCCAACACTGTTCGCCCTTGATCGCCTTCCATGATTATTGTGATGATGACTTTGACCATGAACCTGTGGATTCGCTGAGAACTGAATCCCGCTCCCAATGCTGTGGCAGGACTGATTTGAAAACGAATACTCCGACGTTTGTTGGGGAAACTGGCGGGAGAAGTAGTAGTGCGCCCGGGCGTCATCATAATATGGCGGTTTACTGTGTCTCTGGAAGGGATCGTAATAAATATGCGGGGGATTTTGAATGCGCTGCCAGTTCGATCCAGAGCTCATCATTTTCCCTGGAATGCTGGCAATTATATCGGTGGACTGGAGGAGTGGAATATCCTCGTCAACTTCGGAGGCATCGAGGAGGTCGTCATCTTTTATGCCAAGGAAACCCACTATCAGGTAGAGCGTCCCGTTCATGAAAGTTAGCGTCTGTGAAGAAGAGAAAGTTTGTTTTCAAAATATAAAAATATTCCAATTAATTTCTAAAGTTTTCAATTTTCAGTAACTAAATATACTTTCGATATTCCCACGGTGTAAAGATGAGGACAGTTCTGCTTGCATGTTGTGTCGTAATCCGTCCAACCAATCAGTTCAATTCCTGCTGCGATTAGGGCGATACCGGCAAGGACGTGGAAGAGGAAGCTCTGATAAACAAGGAAAGTCATAGCAAACCATCAATTTGAAAAATTCATCTAAAAAGTAATTCATGACTTGGCTGATTTCCTACCGTAACTCGGTTGGCCTTGCTCTGGACTATTGCTGAACTTGCACTCAAGTAGAAGAGTAAGTACAAGCTGGAGAGGCACAAGCACGACGTGATCGTCCCCACGAAAATTCCCAGGGTCCACACGGGAACGTATGAAACTGCCACGAGGATCAAGCTAATTGCGCCTATTACCTGGAGACAAGTGCGAATTAAAAATTAAAAAATGTAGCAGTGAAAAATTTGGTTGCCATGGAAACCCTCAAAGTAGATTTATAATCTGAATAATTATTAATTACTAAAGAAGGCTAACGTACCACATTAACCAGTTTCACTACTCCCATCGGAGTGCGCAAGTAATTGCATTTGGTGTGACAGGTGCGCATACCCCTTCCCCTTGTCTTTTGAATTGGGCGCACTCGATTTTCAGAATTGAAATTCGTTTTCCTAATTTTTAGGATCACGTCACGAGTCCTTTCCTGGATCCTCGTTCGTCCAGCAGACAATTCAACCGTCTCTCTCAATTTAATTTAATTTAATTTAATTTATTGCTCATAAGATTAGTCCCATAATATTCACAAAAGACGATACGATCACCTACTAAGTAGGGTTTACATCAACTTAAATACCAAAATTAAAACAACGGGATGGATGAGTGAGGGAAAACTCAAGAAACCTGAGAAAACCCCACCCAGCTATAAGCCCCATTTGGCTCCATCCGTCACTTAGTCAAATTCTTATATTATACATCACATATCTAATTACAATTCTTACATTTAGCTCAACATATGACATAAAAGTTTCTCTTTAAACGAAATGAGTGACTCGCAACTCATAATACACCGTGGAAGTTTATTCCATAACTCAATTGCGTTGAATCGAAATAGTCTCTTTCCCATTTCTAACATGGGCGCCGAATTATGACGCAACATATCGCCACCTCTCGTCACATAATTATGTACATCGCTGAACTTCGTAAAATAATTATCAAAATATGGTACATCATTCTTCTTAAGTTTAAAAACGAGACATAATATTTTAAATTCATATAACTGTTTAGTAAACAACCAATTTAATTCCTCATGTATCTTTGCCGCTACAGGATCATACTTCTTCACCCTCAAGATAAGTCGCCCAAGTGTACGTACAACCTTGTCCATTGTGGATATATACTTTTTCCCCGTCGTACCAGTCACCACCAACATATAATTGAGTATACTACGAACCAGGGAATTTCCTAACACTATTAATTGATCCCTTGTAAAACCATCACGGACAGTATACAGTGCCCTAATGCGAATATAGCAAATTTTTACAACATTCTGAATATGGTATTCAAAGGTCATCTTTCTGTCTAGTGTTAATCCTAAACACTTCAGTTTCTCTGCATTTTTAATAAGCACTCCATCAAAAAATAATGAAAAATCTGATAACGCGTGCGAAAACTTCCGACTACTAATTGTC
>JAHZNH010002135.1:0-14575 GCA_027744355.1 Tyrannoseira gladiata | reverse complement strand
AGATGGCGGTGATGGATGGGACGAGAAGGGTGTAGGGCTGGCTGAAGGTAAGCCGTCGATAGAGGGAAGGGCCCCGCCATCACAAGGACGGAATCGAACACGAGTTTCTCATCATCAGCATGGGGAGGTCGTCGCGCCGGGTATTGAAATTTGAGCATCCACTGGCAGTCTGGAGATTTGGTCTGAGAGCAAGATTAGACGATCGCCTTTTCCCAGGCTGGCGGTTCCGTCATCTCCAGAAGGTAAGGCTTGTCGACTTGCGGTTGAGCCGGGTTGTGAAAGTATTGACATCTTCCGGAATGTTGGTGCGTCTGATAGACAAGGTACAGCTTAATGCATATCTCAAGCTCAGACGTCTTTTCCCTGCATCCTTCTTTACACGTCTTAAAAGACGGCGTAACTTGAAGTAGCAATTTGGAAATGCATCAATGCAGGACCACCATCTCGCATTGCGCAACACAGGGTCTGTGTCACGGAGCACAAGTATCACAGAGTATTCAGCCCTCGTCTGCTCTCGTTCCCGTCTCCAAGTTGGAAAGTCTCGGACCGAGCTCGACCCCATTCCAAGCAGCACTCGGCCGAGACCGGGCTGTTGATCAGTCGGAAATTGGCACTCTTCCTGCTGGATCATCTCGGGGTCCGTCCACTACAGATATACCTCCCTGTGCCGCATCAAGGTCGGCATCCCTTTGTGGAATGGACTCAGATCCTCAACAGGAATCATCCACCGGGAATGCATCTCACGCATGCATGTCGCGTGACACGGCCTGCGCGTGGCCGCAGCCTTGAACCCCACGTTATCGTACAGAGCCTGGCGGGGATCTCTTGTCTGTGCCCGCCGATTTGTCCTCGTCAGTCTGGTGCATATGAACCCAAGGGACATTCTATGCTGACGTGTTCTTCTCATGGGCCGTGGTGAGCACCATTGGGCCGTTTCCTCTCGAACATCGGGGTTACCTATGGGACAGCATTTGTGGGCGGTATGTAAATCAGGGCAGTCAAGCACCGGATCGATTGCCAAAGTGTTGAGCAGCTATGTCTTGGAGATTGACATAATTCACACAAGACACCCCAGCCTTCAATAACTCAGAGGTGACGTCCCAAGCTCGACTGTCCTGTCCGTCTCAATGAGGCATGATGAGCATCAGTTGGCAGGACCTTTGTAAGGTTGGTTCATGGAACCTCAAATTCGTTCTCCAGCAACGGCTTAGAGGCAAGCAATACTAATACAGAGAAGACGAATTCCCCAGCAACCTCATAATCGACAGGTCCATCCCACTGGCGTCAGCATGGCCACAGTCACACTCACGTCCCCTAAATCCATCAACCCACAAACTGGACGACGCGGCCGGTGCAGCATACACACTGGCCCCAGACTCCACCTCCCAACCGATCCCCTTTCCAAGCCCACCAAAAACTCTCCCAGCATCACCTCTTCCATCCCAAGCCCGTGCCCCAACCCATCCCAACACAATGCCCCCAAGAACCAAAACCACAGCCGACAACGCCGTCAAAAACACCTGCCCACGCAACACAGCATCTGGATCGATCCATCGGTGATTATACCGCAGCGTGCCGACGCGCATGTGGAACAGCTCCGTGGCGACCTCCTCGCCCTCGCCCGGCATGCGGAGCTCGGTGCTTGTTCGCGGCTTGGGTTTCTCTTCGAGTCTGTCGTTTCCGCAGCAAGTGGATGGCTTTAGTCATCGCTTCTTTTGCAACGGCGAGATCGGGACCTCGTCAGCTTGGTGTGTGTGGGTTTAGGGAGGAGGCGAAGGTCAGGAGGGGAGGATGGAGTAGTTGTGGGTAGTGAGTGAGTGGTTTAGGGGGCAGAACTCACACCATGCTGAGCGTGAGCTCACCGCCCAACTTCGCCTTCAGCTCAAGCTCCACGTCCAGATTCAAGCCGATTGCCAGCTTCGCGGCTTTCTTTTTCCCACCACCGCCGCCATTATTGCTCGGTATCGGCGGGAGTGTACTACCAATGCCACCAGCACCCGTTGTGTTTGCCAACTTATTGTTTTTGTTATTATTCTGCCGCCGCCTTCTCCTCCGCCCACTGCTACTCGCTGTGCCGGTCGTATCAGTGCTTATCACCGAGGCTGTGTCTGAGATGCGGAGGCCCGACATGTCGAGGTTGAAGCTGTTGGAGGACGGTGCTCGACTTGCTGGGGTGGTGGTAGTGGGGATGCCGGTGGGAACAGGTCCGCCTGGGCCGCCGCGTCCGCGCCGGCGGCGCGAGGATGTGCTGGATGCTGAGGAGGCCGGGGGGTTGGGCCGCGAGGCGCTGTCGGGGGATGATGACATGGTCGGGAGTGGTGGCTGGTCTGGTGTGCTTGGCTCGGACGGGGCGAGTGTCGCCTGGGCCTTGTGGGAGAGTGTTGATATGGCCGAACTGGGGCTCGTGGAGTTCTTCTCGGAGGCGGGCGAGAGATGCTTGGTAGATTGACGAAGACGGAAGGATTTCGCACCCTTCAATAGGAGCAATGATCGTCGTCTATGTTGGGTCTGGGTAGTTGGAGTGTCTGGAGAGATGCCCATCCCTATGAGCCGAACCAAGCCGATGAATCGGGTTGTCAGACTCGGTGCCCACTGGGTTGTTCAAAGAGCTGTGGGGTACTTTGCCTCCGGCTGAAGCTGTTTCGGTCTTTCAAGATGTCAGTATTATGAGAGTATCTGAGTATGAGCCCGGAGAACTCGAATACGGGAGCTACATACAGTTTTGTTGCCATCTTCAAGGTCTGATCACTTCTGTCAGCTCGTCAATCTGGTCGTACGATTCATCTCTTTGCAGCCGCCTTATTCAGTTCACAGACCATGAGAATCGTTCTATTTCCTGGGATTCTGCGACACGAGTCGATTGTGTTGGGGCATCTTGAAACAATGCTCCACATTTTGGTGGTTAGCACAGACCTGTGTGCAGTGCCTACGACAAGGCAGCGGCTATCACATCAACTGCAGGACGGATGATCTTCTTGTGTAGTACAGTTCTTGACTTTCATCAGCCCAACTGAAGATCATGCAAAAATTCAAAGGATGTTGACGCAGATGCCCTGGTGGCCCTGTGTGACCCGGAGATTCGCCCCAGACACGGACTCTCGACGATCGACATCACCAACATATGGAACAGTGACACCCTCAGACGACATGTGATCGGATAGAAGATGGCCATGGTGCTGTCAGGGCTAGTTTAGTCGGCCTTGGACACACCTTTGAGAAGTACGATGTCGCTTACTTCAGCCATGTCATGTTCCACGAGGACAGCTGAACTAACAGTCATCTCACAGATCCCATCCTAGTTTTATGCTCTATGGCCCTGATATTGATCAGTCGTGCTTCAGGAAAAGTCCAATGGAAGCTTCTGTCTCCGGGACCAGATATCGCAAAGAGTTCCCAGAGCCTGGCTCTACTAGCCCCGAAGCAGACTTATTATTCCGTTTGACCGGCCATTGTACAGACCATCTGTCCAGAATCTCCTTCTAAATGTACACAACGATACCTATCTAATAAATGTACAAAACCTGCTATGGTATGTAGCCCTCAACCCCGATTCGACGCCTGCGCTTCTGATGGAACACCCGTAGTGGTCGATTTTGGCACCTTTGTGGAAATCCAGCCTTCACCTGCCCGTCTGATATATCGAAGAAGCAAAGTCCATGATGTTGATCACATTGCAGCCAGGCAGACCAGGCTAGGGATTCTACTTACCAGGCGCCGGCCAACTTGGTCTTTCATAAACGCGAAGGCCGAGGCGGGAGAGCTGATATGCATTGACAGCCCAGAAAACCGGAAGCTCAATGACCAGTCACCAGACACCACTTCCCATGCCATGGCCTGCCCTCACTGCAGAGCTGCAAGTCACGCTTCGTATTCTTGAGTCGTGGTAGACTTACAAATCCACATCGTCGTGGAATCTTTGGAGGTGTTCGTCGAACAATTACCTACAGCTTGGAACCGAGGGTCGATCTCTACGGCCCTAGTTGGAATGCCGAAATCCCGGGTCTTCGGATCCTCATCCTTGCTGCCGTGCGTTGACGTGCTGCTTGCGAGTTCGGCCCGCTGCGCCTTTTCTTTGGCGCCAGCAAGGAACGTGCGTCTCTTCTGCACATGGACTCATGCAGTAATAAGTTAGTAAGCCTCCGTGTGCTGGCTGCAAGTGGTTGCTTCTCAACTTCTCTGGTACGATTCCATACCAATATCCATGCTGCCATGGCAATGTGGGTGGTGGCACTGGTGGGAGGGGGCTCCTTTTCTCCTCCTTCTCCGGTCCTAGGGGCCCCAGGGGACTCACAATTTGATACGGCGCTCCGGCGTCCGCTCAGTTGGGAATGGAGCCATGCCGGTGAGCAGGAAAGTGCTTGTTCCCGCCTTGTGTCCGGTCTGCCGGGGTAATAAATAATTATAATCAGTATCGCACCCCAGCTTCTTCTCTACCTAATCTTGGGCGACTCTAATCTTCGGTAAGGACGGTGAGTGGGAAAACATCTTCCTTCTTTCTTGCGGGTGGTCTGGAGGCAACCTTTCTCACTCATCTCCATCGTCGTCGTCGGTCTCCTCTCCCCCACCTCGGCGCGAGATTTGTGATCACATGGTGGTGTGCAAACAAATTACTACAGTAGTGTCTGTGGTGTAATTGCTCGGCGTTTGAGACCGTCTTCGGCGAGAAAAGATTACTTATTGTGTGCGCGCGTTTGCGCAGAGGACGGACTCACCTCATATATATTGTCGACCTCATATATCCTGTTGGCCTGGCTTCACTCCCGTTGCCTGAGGAGACACTCAAAGAATCACCGGCACTCCTCCGCAACCTCATCGCCGATCTTGTAGATCATCATCAACTCCTCAGGCGCCATGGCAGACACCATTGACTTTGGCTCGGATGAAAAGCCCTCCTACGCCAACCTCCGGACCCAAACCACCCCCAGGGCCAATCCCGACCATGAAACCCACGAGCAGACGGACTCCTCCTCCCTCAGCGAGGACAAACCCTCCCCAGAACTCACCCAAACCAAATCCCGCCCCCACAGCCGGCACACGCACCACTCCCGCAGCTCCTCCGCCGACACCGACCCCCTCGAGCCGCTAGAACTCGCCCTCTCGGGGCGTAGCCCCTCTCACCACAGCGACATCAGCCGCATCCGCACGACCGGCACGACGACAAGCACGTGGTCGCGGCCGCCCGACTTCGAAGTCTCCTTCACCGACGACGACGCCGCGGGCGGCAACCCCCGGGACTGGCCGAGATGGTACCGGCTGTGGGTGATATTCGTCGTGAGCTTCGACACGTGGACCATCCTACGGCATCCTGTACCTGGTAAGTCTCCCCCCAACGCCCCTCCATTCCACAGCAGCTTTGTGCAAGGGAACCCAAGCTGACCAAGTCTCCCACCCCCACCACAGTGCTTCGTAGCCTACCCGATCGTCTTCTCCGACGCCCGCGGCTGGTCCCCCGGCTACACGGGCCTGTCCTTCATCGGCATCGGCGTCGGCACGCTCCTCGCCATCTTCCTCGAGCCCCTCTGGCGGCGCCTCATCAACAGCCACGCCAAAGACCCGGCCACGGGCCGCGTCCCGCCCGAAGCCAGCGCGCTGATCATGTCGATCGGCGCCATCCTGACGCCCATCGGCCAGCTGGTGTTCGCGTGGACGTCGCTGCCGACGAGCATCCCCTACGCGGTGTCGATCGCCTTCGGGATACCGTTCGGCATGGGCAACACGCTGTGCTTCATCTACGGCACGAACTACCTCGCCGGCGCGTACGGGTATTATGCGGCGAGCGCTTTGGCGGGGAATGCCGTGATGCGGTCGATATTTGGGGCGACGCTGCCTCTGGCGGGGCCGAGCATGTATGCGGTGCTGACGCCGCAGTGGGCGGGCACGTTGCTTGGGTTGATGGAGGTGGTGCTGATTCCGATTCCGTTTGTGTTTTACAAGTACGGTGAGCGGATCCGTGCTAAAAGCCCTGTGATTAGGGAGATGCGGGCGGAGCAAGCCAAGATAGATAGGAAGCGGGCGAGGCTGGAGGAGAAGCGCGAGAGGCAGCGCAAGAGAGACACTGCGGCTCGGGTCGATCAGGCAGGAGTGCTTGAAGATACGCAGAAGCGACCAGCAGCTGCGATCTCAGATGATGACGAGGTTGGTGGCCCAGTGGAAGCCAGGGATGTGGAGAAGGGGACTGATATTCTGTAGAGGTCAGTGATATTGCTGTTCTCTGACAACGCACTGATAGAGGCGAAAATGCACGAATAGGCTGCCATATACCCAATAGATTGAGCATCTCCCCAGCCCATGTACTTGTTTTTCAGAGTCTGGTGTTCCCGATGCAGAATTCATCGCACCGTAGCCTGCATTATCTCCGCCGCCCTCACCGCAATAGCATACGCGAGCCCCATAGTATGCTGCCCCGGACTCACCGGCACCACACTCGCATCCACGACTCTCACATTCGCCGAGCCATACACCCTCAGCTCCCCATCGACCACCCCGCCCTTCTCCCGCGGCAGCATTACACATCCACCGGTAGGATGGCTCCCACTACCCAGTCCCGCCGCAATCTGCGCCTGGAATTCCTCAAACGCCAGGTCCCCCAGCACGCTATACTTGGCGCCCACGGTGCCCAGCGGTCCCGCAGACAACACTGTTGTCGCGTAGTACTGCAGCGCTTTTGCCAGCAGCCAGAGATCGAAGGCGGTGCCGTTGATGCGCGCGCCGTTGAAGTTTGGGTTGATGAGGACCGGCTGCTGCTGGGAAGAGGAGGGTGCTGCTAAGTGGACAGTGCCGCTGCTCAGCGGGTGGAGTGCGTACCCCGTGAGGAACCCCAGGAACCACGTAAACCCCACAACAGGCTCGTCAGCAGCCCACAGCGCGCGCAGCATCGCGACGCTCGCAGCAGAAGTGCCCGTGATATCATCCGACGAGGTGTTAAAGAGCAGTGCCGTAGCGAAGGAGTAGTCGTCTGCGGACAGGAAGCGGCTGGGCTGGGCGTCGTCTTCGAGGGACTGGACGTACTGGCTGCCGGTGACATTGAGGGTAGTGTTGAAGGTGACGTAGCCCGCGTGGCTGAGGTGGTCGTGGAACTGGGTGCCGACGTGGGGGAGTTCGAGTACCACAGGGATGTTGAGGGCTGCGAGCAACGTAGAGTCGCCTACGCCGGAGGCTTCGAGGAGGGGCGGGCTTTGGATGGCGCCTGCGGAGAGTATGATGGTGCTGGCGTTGAGGATTATGAGGGCGCCTGTGGTGGGGTCCGTATATTCCACGGCGTTAGCGACTGCGAGGCCGTCTGGGGAAGGGTTTTCGGACCAGAGAATTTTCTGGACAGTGCTATTGGTGAAGACGTGCAAGTTCGGTCTGTCCTCAACATTGCTATACGCCGTCCCGGAATATGACCGTGTGTACGAACTCGCATTCACAGTCAGCGGCACATACCTCACTCCAGCCGTGACACCCCCGCCGCCATCCACCAATCTTGCCACACCGATCGTCTCCAGCGCAGGCAAAACATAGTCCGACCACAGACTATACACATTCCGCGACATCGTCTCCGCAACCGGTCCCGCGTATCCATGATCAGCCGGATCCACCGTCAAGCCAGCCTCCTGCAGCGCCACACTCGGCGGCGCAAAGCTCTCCATCGCCCTGAACGCCGCCTCCATCGCAGCCCAACCCCACCCGCCCGACGAGATATTCAGCACCTTCTCCGCAGCCCACGCGTCGAACTCGACCGCCGACGCGCGGTCGCTGATCATGAAGTTCAGCGCCGAGCAGCCGCCGAGGACGCGGCCGCGGGGATAGGCGATGGTGGTGGTGGCATTGCCGCCGGGGATGCCGGATTGTGGCGTGGTGGTGAAATTCCAGTCGTAGAGTGTTCCGACGGCGGTGCCTTCGTTCTCGGGGACGGTGATGCGTGGGTCGGTGCGGCCGTCGGGGCCGGCTTCGAGGACGGCGACGGTGGTGTTTGGGTTGGCGGTTAGGAGTGTGGCTAGGAGGAGGCCGCTGGTGCCGCCGCCGACTATTAGGTAGTCGTAGATGGCTAGGGAGGGACTTGGGAAGGCGAGAAGTATGGAAGCTAGTAGCGAGAGTCGGAGCATGATCAGTGACGGTGCGCGCGTGCTGTGCGGACTTCCCAATGCTGATTTCTTCAGTGAGCCATTGAGTCAAACTCCCGAGGTATCATGCTTCCTAGGCCCTGGCGACTACTATGAATTCGCAGTATGCTTCCGTATTCCCCACCGAGCGGATACATACAATATAGGTATAGCCTCTGCTGAGGTGGCATGTGGCGTGCATGCAGATGGCGCTTGTCAGATGGCGCATGTCAGATGCACTTTTGACCTACTTTGGTAGGTGCTGGGATGGTAGGCAAATGATGTTCTATTGTATAGAACGATTTCGTGATGCACATAGGCAATAGTCTAGTTACTAAGTACACAAATACTAAATTACTAGTTTACTGTGAAGAGAAAGAATTTTGGCTTTGCTTGGAGAGGCTGTTACTTGCCTAATTCGGAAATGACTTAGACGAGGCTGAAACGCAGGGATTGAAGTCCAACATCCAAGCACAGCGTCTACTGTATGTAACGATTTGTGGACAGGTGCCGCTCTCTAAATTCCTAAAACAACGGCCATTTCCTGACAACTAGAGATAACCATAGTAACTACCTGTCTTTTGTTGCTATTTTTGAATATATGAAATGACAACGGAATTTCGCACAGGTAAAAGTGGAATTGCACAAGTGAATTCAAGTTGCAGGTACTCCGTATGCCACCACCAAAAACTTGCTACCACCCAGATTCTTTAAGGCTTCCAGATTTGAAAACCGTACACCCACATCCATAGATAGAAATACATGCCCAAAGACATCTGCCCAAAGACGACTGCCCAAAGACGACTGCCCAAAGACGGCTAAGGTAGACAGACTGGGCTATCGCCTTTGGGTTGTGGGTGTCCGGTTCTCACATCCGTGGTCCTGGCGACCTGATGTGCTGGTAGGTAATAGATTCTGGTAGCAGATGATTTCCCTGCAACTTGATTTCACCTGTGCAAATGCCACTTTTACCTATGCGAAATTCCGTTCTCTATGAAATTTAGATAATTCGATCCTCTGAAACCGGCACTCCAGATATCATCACCCAAAGCACCTCAGTCTCTTTGCTCTGCCAAGCGCTTCATCCACTCCGGAACAGGACGATACGAATCTATTCGGTCAGGACCGCAGAACCTCTTGAACATCCACCCCTGCTGGAATTCGTCGTCCCTCCATGTGTTTGGTACCCACCCAGCCATGTCTGACCAAAGGTGTTGGCTCCAGAAAGCCCACGCTGGATTCTCTGGTCGCGTGTCCTTTGTGCCGGGTGACAAATGTTCAAAAACCGCATTATTGTAGTCGATCAGTACAATGCGGGGCATGACAAGACCAGAGATCCTCTCCGACTGATCAGCGGGGGTCTCATCTGGGACCAGCATGACATTGCGTCCAGCAAAGTCGCGCTGTCTAACCCCAGCCTCAGCCCCAAGCCTGACATAGCCGTCTAGTGCCCGTGCAAGTACCTCGAGCCGGTATTCCTCGGGGTAGTGGAATGCATCTTTCCCTGCGCCCCGCTTATAGTTGTTCTGGATACGAGATGCCTCAATACTAGTCCCATGAAGGCGCTCTATCAGAATTAAACGGATAGGCCTTGTTGCAGACGACCCCTTCAGAACAATAGGAAGAGCAAACGTCCATGACCCATAGTACTCAGGGACAAAAGAGCCGGTGTAGCCGGCTTTCTTGAGACTTTCGTATGCCCAAGCCTCAACTATGTAGTGATCGTCGGCTTCGCTCACGCAGTCTCGAGGTGCATGGCCGATTTCGCGCTCGAAGTTGTAGTATAGTGGGTCGTATATCTTTGCAGTTGCTGTGAATGGGTCTCCGTTCTGAGGAGTGACTGTGCATACCACAATCTGGGCGCCTCGAGCAGATCCGATAGCGATAGGCGAGGTAAGGACAAGCTGCGCTGTCTCGGCCTGAGAGGGATGAATGGGGATTCCTTCTTCGGGAGGGTTGGTAACAACCGCCTCAGTATGGGTCACCGAGCGCAAGTATGCCTCGGAGAGAGGAGCCCGCTCCTGATACCCCGGGTCTGCCGGCACCTCATCGGTTGGAAATGGGGGCTCCGGTTTGTGTCGGGAGAGCTGGGTTGAGAAGCCGGGAATATAGGGGAGACTCGGCTTGTCTGGGTCCTCGGGGGCGTGCCAAGTGTTGAAACCATCGTCAATCGTGGTATTTCCAAGTTGTTGCGTCGTGTCTGGACATTTCTGTGTCGCGGGCTCCATGTTGCGTGTTTGGGCTGCTGTCTACTTGGTAGGTATGTTCAGAAGTGTCTGAGGTCAAAAACTTGCTACTCGTGGTAACTTTAATGAATGGTTTTGAAAACGTCAACACAGCAGTGTAAGATATGGCGGGGGCACTTTTTGTGTTGTCGGTCATCAAAGGTGGTTTTACCAGCAAACGAGAGGAACATTGGAGGCAAGGGACTGCAGCCTGAAGTGCTGGGCCACGTGGCTGCATGTACATCGACCCATCGAGGAGTTTCAAGGGGTCAAATCAGCTGCATAAAGATCGGCTGTAAGACTGCCTGGCGAAGAGAGGAATCGTGTTTATAAGGTTGGACATCTTCAAGCGAGTCGATGCTTCTGACCCTGCCGAGCTGTATGATATGACCTGGGGACCGTGATGCATTCATGTTTTGAAGGCCAACGCTGGAAGGTATCGTATTCAAATATGATAGTCAGGCTATTTCTGATTTGGGCTTGTATTTCAAGATCAACGGGCCAATATGCAAGAGATGGATTATATCCAGGGTGAACGACAGTGGACACGACCACGACCGTTGACTCCACCCACGGCATGCACTACAAGCCGTCTCTATCTACAAATCTACAGTTCATGGGAGGAACACAAACCAGGCTGTCTGAACCCCAGTATACCTCACTCACAATTTGCATCGTAAAAAGGGTCGCCAATATATCTAGGTTGCCCTCCTCTTCTTGCCCGTCAACATATCCCATTCCCAACCCTCCTCCCTCCACCTCCATACCAAGTACCGTCTCAGATCCTTATCCAGCGGCACAACCCTCCTCCACTCCTCCTCTCCCCTCTCAACCGCCTCCTCTTCCACCCCCCTCAACTTATCCCTCCCAAAAATCCGATAACTGTCCAACGCATACGCGCCCATGCCCGGCAGATGTGCCACCTCCCAGCCCTCCCTCTCGTCCTCCTCCCCCAAGACCTCGCCTGGCTTCACATCCAGTCCGCAGCCTTTGCGAGGATACCCCACCCGCCGATACCGCCGCTCCTTGCACGGCGGCCGTTCGACCCACGCCTTGGCAAATGCGATGAGCCGCGCGGCGCGGATGTTGTGCAGGCCGATGGGGTGGAGGAGGGCCGTCAATGTGCGCAGGCTGGCGGCGGCGAGGGTGGCCGGGTCCGGATATTGGGTGAGGAGCTGCGCGAGGACGGGCAGGGCTTGGGTGCCGCGGGTTTGGTTCCAGAGGATGGCTTGCACGCAGAGGAAGTAGAGATTGTGGGAGAGCCACTCTTGGATTAGGCTGGCGCCGGTTGGATGGGCTGGGGCCTGGAAGATTTTGGAACTGGTGAGGATTTGGGATGTGATAGGAAGTTTTGGGCTTTCCTCTTTGACTTTGGTGGCCTTTTTGACTTTTGTGGACTTTTTGACTTTTGCGGTCTTCTTGACTGAGGTCTTGGGGCTGGCGTGGGTAGTAGTAGTCTTTGTCACGCGGAGCTCGAGCTTGCCCTGCGACCGGGTGGTCACCATCGTGGGAGGTCGATGCAGGACCCTTCGAGAGTAGATACCACCTGAAAAGACACACTTGGGAAAGTCTCACTCTTCAGCGGTACTTGAATTGAAAACTTCTGCCGTTGGTCAGATCGACGTCGACCGATCAACACATGTGCATGTATACTTTAGGCAAGACATCTTCGGAGTATATATTTGCCACGAGCCTCGGCATGACGCTCGGCATGGCGAACGCTAATCAAGGTGATCCCACAAACAGCCCAGAGTTTTTTTATTCTCTTCTAAAGCTCTTATAGATCAAAATATACTCTCAATTATAGGTCTCACAAGCGTTGTCAACCTTGAATATCGTCAATGAGCTCAAGAAGGAAGTCAAGCACGTTTTGCTATGGCTGTGCTGAGAAAGGTCGATTTGGGACGACTTCGTATATTAGCCGTTCTCCCATGATCCACAGACACAATTTTACTACTGATCCATCAAAGCCTGCGACAACGACCAAGGATGTGGATTGATCGATTCGTCGACCGACAGCCCAAGGTCAAATCTTGCTCGCTGGAGCCTCATCTAGATGCGAGTGCTTCGCGACATGGCGGTCCCTCTTGCTTTATTCTTCCTCACTGCCACAGTCTACGCCAAATTCATCAGCACAGTCCCACTGCCCTATTCCAAACCCATTTGCTCCCTCGTCAGCCCACTGCCACGTATCATCCAGTTGATAATGTCTATTGTCGAAGTCATCAGCGTCCAATGATCCTCGGTAGCTGGGCCAAAGGGCCTCCGGGCCACTTTGGTAGGGCTCAAAGTAAGACCCACCCGGTGGTGTCCAAGAAACTGGGCCATCCTGGTAGGGGTCGAATTGATGATCGTTCTCGGGCGTCCAAGGCCTCGAAGGACCTTGATAGGGGTTGGTATAAGGAGCAGATCCGTGGTGAAAAGGCCAGTGGGGGTGAGCAGGATTCGGGCCATGCCCGTGGAAAGGCCAGGGCGGCTGAGGTCCGTGCGGACCATGACCTTGAGGAGGCCAGCTGGGCGGAGGGCTGTTCGGACCATGATCGTGGGGAGGAGGCCAGTGTGGAGGAGGAGTGTTTGGACCATGCCCGTGTGGAGGAGGCCAGTGTGGCGGAGGGCCATGCGGACCGTGACCATGAGGAGGAGGCCAGTGTGGTGGAGGGCTATGCGGACCGTGACCATGAGGAGGAGGCCAGTGTGGTGGAGGGCTATGCGGACCGTGACCATGAGGAGGAGGCAAATGTGGTGGAGGGCCATGCGGACCGCGAGGGGGAGGCAAATGCGGTTGCGGACCATGAGGACCAGGCCCATGTGGAGGATTAGGAGGATGGTCATGCGGTGGAGGACTCGGTGGGGGCTCGTGAGGGCATCCTCCATCGTGGCCGTGGTCATGATCATGGTCGTGATCGTGGTCGTGATGAGGATGACCGCCCTGCGCATATCAGCATTGAGAAAACCATGATTCTTCGTCTACTCCAAAGATCTGAAGTGGACAATCAAAGGGATCGTTCATGATGTACTTACATGGTCATGTCCGTGGTCGGGACCTCCACCATGGTGCCAGTGGGGATGAGATCCGTTGTGATGAGCGTCGACTGGTCCAGCAGAGACGACGGTTCCAGAGGGCACCATGTCATGTTCGTCTTGAACATCTTCGACGTCCCGCGAGTACTTGATAGCTGGAAATGCAACCACCGCCCCAAAACACAGATAGAAAAGAACAGGCCTCATTGTGGCTCAGATGTCTGACGACAGTCTCAAAAATCTCACTTTAGCAGTGTGAAAGTGCCCAAGGATCTTGACGGGCCGAGTCTGTTCTTGGGAAGTGGCGGCCATTTATGAGGCGACTGTTTCCTTCTTGGCCACTGTCCTTCTTGATGTCCTCCACACATTCAAACATCGTGAAACCCACCCAGTGTGCCGGTCTACCGGAGCACCGACATATCCAAGTAGCCCCTCTTTTTGTGTCAGTGAAAGGGAACACATGATTACACCGTATTTGTCTCGGCGCGTCTGCGTTACCTGACGACGACGACAGGCTTGGTGATGTGGAATGGTGGGAAATGTGAATCTGGACCGTCACAGAACACAGAATTGAGCCTGCCACGCAATACTGCTGAGAGCGAATCAATCAAGCGAGTGCTTCCCGCACTTCCGTTGCTCTCCACTCGTGATCTGATCGGCATCGCACAGGAGCAGTTCTGAGAGCTGGCCGCACTTATTTCGGGGTTCAACAAGAGGTTCTGTCGTTCACCATGACCAATAGAGCAACCATATTCCGGATGTGTTTGCCGATATCATATGGCTTGGTGGACGAGGTCTCCGCCATTGTTGGACATGACCACAAAGCACCAGAAATGGACGTCGATCCAGATTCTGTGTAGCGGCATCGCAAAATTCGTGCTCTTGAATCAACCCCTCCACCAACGTGCCAGCCCGACCAATCTTTCAGCCACGGCATTCTTCCTCCACCAATTCCGCGCCTCGTCTACCTCATCCATCCTCGCCGTCCCCAGCCGAAACATGCGCTTCACAGAAACCACCGTCGAGCACAACCCCTCTTCACCCTGCTGCGCCAAAAATCCATCAAAAAACGCCACCTCCGATGCCAACTCCGCATACATCGCCTCGACCTCCCCCATCCGCCGCCAGCCCGCCCCGGCCCCCGACCACTCACCCAGCTCCACACACCGCGACTCACTCATCAAATCAATGTCCCCACCATCCCCCTCCTCCGCCGGCGCCACCAACGAGACCTCCCTCAGCGCC